>CAAKHC010019421.1:0-24805 GCA_901007825.1 Macroramphosus scolopax | reverse complement strand
GCATGGACTTACTGGGCTGCAGTGGAAGTGTGGCCGCTGCAGGCTCTCCTCCCACCCTGCTCAGATTTACAGCCAGTACAGGCTCCCAGTTAGCCTTCTCCTCTTCTCCACTGATGAGCCTGGCAGAACCCAGACAAGACATCCCAGGGGACTGGAGTGTGACAGGGAGTGGGGGTGGGGAGAGGGGGAGAACCAGTCTGATGAGATCAGTGATTCATAGACACCCAGGAGAACACACCCTGGAATGGGGTAATACCACACATGTTTTAACTGGGCTTGCCCATAATTCATTAGGGTTTCCAAGGCTACAAGGAGCACCTTAGAAGAGAGGCCACAGAAATCATCTCTGCATGTTGTTAGATGCAGCCCACACATGGGGTGGGGGGGTGGGGGTGGGGGGGGTTAATATTAAAGGCTCAGTAAGCTCAACCTTAGTGGATGAGAACAATCTTTGGAGTGGAACAAACCAGTACTTTTTTATGTCTGCATATTTCTACATCAAGTCACAGGTGGCCCTAAATTTTCCACACCGTCCTTTTCTCGGTGATCCGTCTGCATCTCAGGATGTCGGTGGAAATTTTATGACATGAAATATGCGAGTGCAAAAAGTGCAGCTCTCATGTGCTTCGACACAGCCATCTTCCATGGTGCAGTAAAACCAGCTGGAGCTGACCCGTTCTCAATTTAAAAACATTTCTAATGTTCATTTAGATGTATTTCTTAAATTTTGCTCAGGCAGGAAAATCGAATTTAGATTAAGAATCTGTCTTTCCTTAAAAATGTCCTGGCTGAGATAGGCAGCAATAAAAAGATCCTCTGGGGACGGCCAAACCACATAAAACACAAAAGTATGTCTCAAAAATCAGACTAATGTTTCATTACAGGAGCTATTTAATTATATAAGTATAATATCCCACGAAAGAACATAAACAAATAAGCAGGCTGGTCCTCATAAGTAGCAAAAAGTGAAATACACACCATCATCTCCGTTTATAAAGGACTTCTCGTAAAACTGCCTCAGTATATCACATCTCCACTCAAATTTAAAACTACAACCAGATCTCAGAACTGGCTGACTCCGAATAATCCACATGTAAAAAAAACTAAACCTGAAGAGCCTCCAAAATATGCTCCAAGTCAATTACTTGCACAAACCGTACAAAAGCATTTAAAGTTTGCAACCTTTATAAAAGAGGTCTGTGTTTGTCTCTAATTTGGTTGTCGTGCAACTTGTCTCATTATTCATTGCTGAACTCCCATCTGTCTTCTGGATTCAGAAAATAACATGATTAAATAAAGATGATTTGCATGTCTGCATAACAGCCACAATTCTGAAAACATTACAGTGAGGTAATGTAGGAAATACTCTCTTACCAGAATACATTGTGTGCATCTAAGATATTTACTTTCATGGCATTCATTGGAAGTATTTTCCCATGAGGCCCAAAAACAACCTTAAACTCACTGGGGAGCTTAATTGCTCTGATTATTCCCTGTAATTGCAGCTTCTTTCTCTGTCTGGAGTTTTTATAGGGGTCCAAAGAACAGATATGGGTTCATTGTGGCTTTGGAAAGTGGATATAGCTCATGTGGTTTCAATTCACTATGGGTACTTCTATTGTACCAATGGTTGACTTAGTCAGATTTCCATTTTCTGAAAGCAAGGCAGGTTTATGCACGGGAGACCAGAGGGTGATGATAGTGAGCGAGGCCGTTACGCCCTGACTCAGCAGCTGGGAGGTACTGTACCACTGCATGGCCCCGGCAGATTATTATTATATCAACACAGCACCGGCCTGTTGACATCATTCTGTGAAATCCTGGACATATGTGAAGTATTGAAGGAATACAGAAGGCCCAGGTAAAAACATGACCTCAGTGCAGTAAAACTTCTTTATCATCTAAATACAATTTGATAGAAGCCTTTTAATAAGATAATGTAAAACATGGTCTCTTCCGAAAGGCCACAAACAGGGTTATCCATTGAAAAATGGTCTCTTTCAGATTAAGCAATCACATTGGAAGCACAAGCTGCCCAGTTTTCATAAATCACGTCAAACATACACGGCATTTGATTATGAACTATTAGCAATCAGCCATAGTGTGTACGACGTGCACGTGGGGGGAAGCGTGTGCGTGTGTGTCATCTCAGATTTTCCATGGTTTGCTCTTTAGGATGTTCCTCATTAGTGTGAATATTAATGCCACCAGAAAGAGGGGAAGAGGGCTAGAAAAATGTAAAAGGAATTTGGAAGAGCTTTTTAAAGAGGCCATTTCATCAGAATCGTTATTTTTTTGCGGTTCTCTGAAGGCTCGTAACTGGCGGTCTATGAAGAGAGACATGCCGCAGTGGGGCTTAATTTAAAACCAGAAAGGTCACTGCACTAAGAAAGGTCCTCGGCTCAGCCAAAAATATAAAATGAGGAGGAGAAAAGAAAGCAGTGGGGGTGGAGGAGTGGGCCAAGAAAGAGAGTAGAAAGAAAGGAGATCAGAGGATGCCGATTGAGAGGGGGACAAGCGCAGGAGGAAACACGTTCAAGTAATTTGGAAAGACAGTGTTATGGAAAGGAATAGAAAAATGGAAAAATACGGAGAGGGAAGAGGAAAACTAAGCAAGGATAATGAACTGAATTCCAACTGAACTGGAACGGACCTAGCTTCAAAACAGATGCATGAGGTTTTTTGTTTACTTTTAATGGTGTTTTTGCAAGTAATTTATTATAATGGCCTACAATTTTAGGGAAAAACACTGCACACATACACGGTGAAGAATTGCCAGTCTGTTCAACAATCTGTGTTGGCAGAAACACAACCCTCCCCCAGCCTTTGCTGAATTAGGCTTTCCGTGCTTAGTACTGGACCAGAGTGCTGATGGTCAGATGGGAAATTTGCTTTGCCATATGCAACTCAGCACAAATATTGTACAACTTTAACAATTTCTGTCCAGATCAGTCTGTTTATAAGTGTTGTTATGACTTGATTTGGCATGGAAATGCATGTCATTTGTTTGACTTGGCCTTGTTAACTGAAGTAAACTGTTCGACAATGAAGTTGGCCTCCCAGAAATCTACCATCGTTCTACAAACCAACATCCATGTCTTCAATCACTTGTTTATCTATCAGTTCACTTTAATTGTCCTCTGGGTTTTTGACTGCACCGCATTACATAAAAACACACAGGAGCCTCATGGCAGCAGCGCGACAGCCTCTGATGTAAAGCCTCATGCTTTGCACAGATAAGGCGGGTTCAATTTTAATGTTGCTAGCACACCGAGACGCACCAGGCTCACTTGTAAAACAGAATGCCCCATTCGCTTGTAAACGCAGCAGCCCGAGAGGAGGAAAGGGATGGGGGTTGGGTAGGCTAAGGTGGGGCTGCATTAAAAGGAGGAGAGGAATTCCACTTGTCCAACTCCTGCAATCCATTCAGCGGATCAATTTTGCCCCTGAAATTCCCAATCCATTCCCTATCTCGTTTAAAAACTAATACCCAATTCCAATCAAAAGTGCAGTAAAGCATATCTTGTAAAAGGTCATAGTGTGACCTCTGAGTTCTCTAACTGGACTCTGGTTGGCCCACTTTCCCTTGAAATACTGCACAGCCTGATTTAGAAAAAAAAAGCACTCTACTACAATCACACCACCGGTGGGACCTGCATCCAGCCCATCAGGAGGTGTTAACTTTGAAGAGAAGTGTCACATCTGAGGGTTTAACAAGATATTGGTTGTCTGTGTTGAGGGAAACATGAACCAGAACTCAAACCTAAACTAGCGTGTGGGGGCCCGGGAATGAGTTTGGTATAGGTGTATTTGTGTGCCTGTGTGCCTGCCATAGGCAGAATGCCGGCATATAGTGGAGCGTCTCCCCTGCACCCAGCCAAGGGAACTGATCAGATGGACGATCAAACACTAATCATTCCCTCACGGCTCATACCGAGTAAAGCTGTCATTAATTTTGCGGAATTACATCAAATCTGAGACATTCTTTATGTGGCCCACGGCCTGTAGACAGTTATACGACAGGGACTGCTGCGCTAAGCAGATGGGGCAGCTTGGCCGTGCATACTAAATACCTCCCCCATTTCTCCATTTCCAGCCTCCCAACACTCTAACCTCCTTCCAGGCACTCTGCTCCCACTCCCTCTTTCTTTGTTTTCGACCCTTCTAATGCCTTTCCCTGAATATATGTTGAATATATGATCACACGGGTGTGATTCCATCACTCACCCCACAGTGATGAGACACAACTGGAAATGCTCACAGTACCTTGAGTGAAAATGTTTTGATTGATGTGTTTTTTTATTTACGCAACAATACACAGGGCATAATAATTGAATGTTATGGGAACATGAATCGCTTTCCAACATAAACCTTTAACGTTTTTCTCTTGGAAGATGACAAATCTAATAGTTTAGTCTGTTATGCACAACAGAAGGACATAATCCCATTTCAGGTTTCCTTGGCAACTGATTACTGCTGAAGGCAAGCGGCAATTTATGACTAGTGACACATACCTGCCATTCCCTTTGAATGAGACATGTGGCACGCTATATTCAGGCAGATCACCTCAGGTAATGAAACTGCAGTACACTCAGGGGCTATACCATTTCCTATACTGAGAGGAATTCCAAGCCACGAAGCAAAATAAGAAATCTGCAGAATAGTCCTGCAACTGATGAATGGCGTACTTAGACTACTATGCCACAACAGTTGATGCTGTTTGAAAGGGTTGATAAGTATGTGCCTGCCAAAGAAAGAACCTCAGATTGCTGTGCATGTGTGTGTGCGTGCGTGCATGTGTGTGCACATTTTGGAGGTTGGAGGGGGTTGGTGGTGTGGGGGCTGACAGAGGAGCCATAACAGAAGGCAGTCAGGACAAGATCAAGCCGTTTCATGGTAAATCCACTTTCAGTCTAATCTCTATTAGGGTGAAGCCTCACGTCCTACGGCACAGACACACACTTAGTGCTTCATAGTCAAGGCTATCTGAGGACTGCCATCTGAAATAATAGTAACACATAAACAAACCCTCGGTAATAAAAGGTGAAGCGCTGGTAGGGGTCAGGATATATGATTAATTAATGTCCATAATATAGTTTTCATAATTAAAATCCCAGTATAAACCAAGCAGGAACAAGACACATGTTGAGTCTTGTGGAAGATGCAAAAGCTAAAGAATATCAAAACATTTGAACATATTAAAATTGATGATTTTCTTACATAATATAGCGCCAACACAAATGAAAAAGCTAGCAATTTGCAGTACAAAGTCTCTAATTATTCCAGTGCGTAGAGAGTGGCACCACTTTGCTCAAATGCTCTCTGCACGCTATTAATCCACTTAAACACAATTTATAGGGGTTTCGGCATCGACTGTTCGTCGACATAAAATTACATGAAGCATCCTTATAGTGTCTTGAACAGACTAAATTAGCCAAACTGGACTTACTAATTGAGGAGGAGTAAAGTACTGTGTGACTGGATTGACTCATCAATGTGCAGAGATAAATAAGTAGGCTATAAACAGTAGAACATCAATAACTATAATTATATATTGCTAACATTATTTAAGCTGTGCTTGCTGAGGCAGGGACTTCATTAATACAACTGTAATTTCTCAGTACATGAGGTTTTTGCTTTTTTCTGTGGTCTTAGGAACCCAACTGCCTCAGACGGTGTGCACTGCAATGGAAGAGGTGTTTTAAACCTAGTGAACCATTTTTAATTCAGATGGAGTTGACATTTACATGATGCGTATGGCTAATGTCCTTATAAATATTTCCATTACCCACACGCAATTACACATTTTGGTCTAAGACATACAAATTTAAATTGTTTTTAATATACTGCCACGAATCTACTTAATAGAAGTCCTTCATCTTTATCATTGCATTGGCCAGTTGTGTACTTTGCTGTTCTGGGTATGTTGATGTTTTGGGTAATCTTCAATGTGACATCCTTATTTTATGCAAAGTTAAGTTTGAACATTTCCCAACAATTTCCCTATCTTAGACCTCATGCCATATGCTTTTAAATCAATTTACTGGCTTTTGCTACTATCTCTCACGAAAGAAAAAGGCAATAATAAGTGTACTGATTGCTTTTTCAAGACCGTGGTACTGTCTGAATCTGCTTGAGTACATGCAGTGGGTTTTAGCTGTTCTAAATTAGGTTTCTCTACGTAAAGACCTTTATACAAAGCAGTGAGTTTTCAAAATGGTATACTGCCATCTGCTGTCCAGCAGCAGCAGCAGCAGCAGCAGCATGCAGGACAGCTCTGATTTGTTATAAAACTGAGGGAAAAGGAGCACATTCCAAAAAGTAGGATTACTGGATTATTTGTTTTTTAAAATTCTGAAAGATAAAATCCCTGTTAAATCTAGAGCAAGGGCAGATTTAAAAAAAATCAGTTCAATATACCAAAAATCTAAATAAAGACGTATAAAACTATATAAGAGAGCCAAAGATATTTGACTGTTCAAATGAACTGAACACTTGTTTTGTTGAAAGAGTGCAAAGCAAGTATTTATGATGACAGACATTTTTTGGCAATGCGATTGTCATTTGCATTTTAAAAATTATGAAATAACAACTATTCACTCAGCACAATTCGCTGCTTGCTCATCGTTGTTTTGCTCCTCGCATTTAGGCAATTTCACTTCCGATGACAAAAACGACGCAGGACAATGACAAGCATCATATTACATTTGATGCGACCCCCGCTACTGGGTCTCGAACATGGGGATTGTAGTTTAAACCATGACCATTCCTTGTCGATTTACTGGTGTAATGAACACCAGCTCCCACAATTCCGCGGCGGAAGTCAACCTGTCATGCCTGTGTTTTGCTTTGGGTTTTTTTTTTGTTATTGTTAGTGGAGAAACTCAGCCCGTGGAGGAAAGCCTCGCTGTCTCGCTCGGGTGTATTTTCCCACGAACTGTAGCTGATAGAAAGGCGGCTCATAACGACTGCTGACAGAGAAACGAGGACGAGAAAAGGTGAGCGCGATGTCAGAGTCCGGTCGGCAGAAAGTGCGCAGATGTTGTTTATTGTTAACAATGCTCGTTATCGTCTCCCCTGACGTGCACGCGCAGCACGTCAGCTGTTTAGACATCAATAATTAGCGAGTACAGTTTAATATCTAGCTACAGTGGCTTTTAATCGATCTTGGTGAAGCTGGCATCCGTGCGTGTTTCACTCAGTTTGGACGACATGTGCTACTGCCGGGCCTCAAGCCTCGCACTGTGTAATATGAATCCTTGAGATGTGGAGCTGATGTATATTTGTGCTACTGATCTTTTGTTGTCGACGGTATCACTATAGTGTTTTTACAGTATTCAAACTATTAACGTTTCATCCATTGTCGCTAAATCTGGAAGGATGTAAAACTTAAAAACTGTACACAAAGAAAACCCCCCCCTCCCCCCACGGTTAACCAAAGGAGTTACATATCTAGCATGGTAAAGTCACACTTAAACCACTAATTTAGAGCAATTATGCACAGACATTCAAACAGGTTTCTTACTTCTGTCAGTGTTGCTGCACGTGTCAATTAGTCTGTTTTTGACTTGAGCAGTGTGTCTGAGAGAAAATTAAAATTTCCATGATTGACATACAGTATATGCCCTATACTGGGGGTCAATATCACCCGTAATGCTACATGAATATATAATCTTTTCTGAAGCCACATATCTCTAATCAGCATGGTTAACTTTAGGCAGGAGTTCCTTAAAGCTTCATGGAAAGTGAGCTTGCCAGTGAAATTTGAGCCCCATGCACGCTGGAGGCCCCACGCACCTCGTACATGCTTACACGTGATGGTGTACAATAGCAAATGGTAGGCTCATCTGCCTACACTTGTCAGTTTCTACCTTGCATTTATAGGAGATAATGAAATTTAAGTTTCTTTTCTTTCTTTTCCTGCAGGTGCAAAATAGCGCGCCTTTGTTTTGCGTTGCCATGGACACGGCTTGGCGGGTGGAGTTCAGAAACGTGGGCTGCAGTTACTTCCCTCAGAGCAGAGTCGATTGCCACTACACGCTGAGCTCACTGCATAACTGGGCCAGCAGTGACTGGATTGGGCTCTTCAAGGTATTGTTCACCTAATGACAGTCACACAAAGCAGAGTTTATACAACTGAAATATAACATTGTGCACGTTTTCTTCCTCAGGTGGGATGGTCATCTGTGAAGGACTACCACACGTTTGTCTGGGCACTGGCACCAGCTGACTATCAAGAGGGCACAGAGGTCCACTGCTGTGTGCATTTCCAGGGTACTACTGCCTGTGATCTTTAATTTAACTTTCCCATAGTTTGCCCCAATGTTAACTAATTAAATCCTTAGTGGGAGAACAATTCACGTCTATGACCACTCTGAAGTAATAAGTGCTTGTTTTCAAAAGTTTAGGTTCGTAATTAGGCTATTTTAGATATCCTCCTCTATTTAAATATTTGTCTTCACATTGAAGGACAAAAAATTACAGCTTGGTATGAAGAATCTCAGTCGACCTTTAACTCTAACGGTAGATTCCGACTGTATTGGATGAGGCATGTGTCCAACCGGCTGTAAAACTATTTTAGACTGTTGTCTAACTGCTTGGACACAGTGTTTTTTCTCACACATTCCTAACTAAAGCTGGATTTATTCTCAAAACAGACTTCATGCGGGCAACTATGGACATGCAGAACTTCAGTTAATAATAGTCCACTCGTACTCTGTGTTCCTCACCTGAGCAAAGGCTCTATTGACTGTTTTAAACTTTGCAAAAAGTATATCCCACATCCACTCTCAAACCAAGGTGAGGGAATGTATGATGAGGGCCTGATGACCGATCCATTGGGATTAAATCTGGTGATTAAAGTATTTCAACTGCTACAAACAGCAGCCTGCAGTCAGAAACCCCACTAGACATTATCCCTGACGACAGGTATCCTTGTGGGTATAGATGATATTCAGTCCCTAATGAGTCTGTTTTTCTAGCCCATGTGCAGTTGATGCCTCTGTGCAGCGAGAAGTCTGCACAGTCACTACAAAATGCGAGATAAGCGGATGTCTACAGAGAACAGATGAGTAGAATCCTGTGGTGAAAAACACGTAAACTGTAACACAAGCTAAATGGACGGATTGAGACATTTGCCTTCACTTTAGGTTCTGCGATTATCTGTTTTATAACACAGAGACATGCTGCTGTGATTAATAACAACATACATCTTAGCTGAATCACACAGATCCTGACGCATCTCATGATCAGTCTAGTCAGTTAATGAGATTTGGTCTTCTTGTGTGATGAAGTTCCCCTGCTCCTCGCTATGGAGGTCACTGTTATCAAACCACACCACTGACATTGCTCATTTTATTTGGAAGCAAATCCTCCACAGTGGAGTTCCTTGTTGTCGTATTAATACTGCAGTCATGGAAATATCATGATACGAGAGTATCTCAAAAACCCCATTCTATTATCAAGCACAATATCCTACACTCCTACCAGGAACGTGTGTATTGAGTGGAGAATGTCAGGTATGTGTATCTTAAAAGACCATTTCCTCAGAAGTAAAAGGCAGAAATATCCTGTGCAGTAAACAAATATCCCATTTGGCTCAGTCCTTTTAAGAGACACAGCCTCTGTCACGCTTTGAATTAAGTGCTTTACTAGGCAGGAGATCCAGCAATGAGGATGACAAAGACAATGGCTCAGAGCCGAGTCTGTGTACCTCCGCTCGCTGGAGACTGCTGTGTTCGCCGTGGCCTGTCTGTCAGTGGCAGCAGATAAGCATGATTCAGTGTGAAGGGCACATGTGCAGCAGGTGAGGCATTGACCTCTGCTAGAGTGATTTATTGCAACTGAAGCATACTGTCAGTATCATTCCTCAGTGAAAGAGGAGCAGAGGAAAGAAACCGCTGATGGTCCCTCATCGCAGGTGATGAGGGACCATCACATGATGCCGTGAGTTGCAATACAGCTCATTAATACGGCTGAGTGACGTTCTATCTGTCGGTTTTCAATCTGCAGTCACAGACCGGCTGGTGTCTGGTCAGACTAAGAAGGAAAATAACATCAGTTCAGTGTGTTTGGTTGGAAGAAAATAAAGAAAGTGGTGATACGGACAAATAGGGTTAACTTGTGAATAAACTGGAAGCCAGTCGCAAGGTTAAGGTAATAACACAACTAGCCATCAGCCTGTTGTTTTGTCGCATTACTATAAATAATACCTGGTTGTTAGGAAGTACTTGTCCTTCCGCCTGTCCGACCTTAAACCTGTTCATGTGAGGAGTCATTTCAGTTGTCAGCAACAGTAGCAACACTGTACTTGATGTGTGTGTGGGAGGACTGTTAGTTTCTGTGGCAACACCACACAAGACCAGGTTTAGTAGCGGTGGTTTAAAGAAGAGAAGACAGGTGCTGTGAGGGAGAGGCTGACTTCACCCTCTGAATCCCTTGGCAGTGGCAGGCATCGTCCAGCTACGGAGTGTGCGGCTATTGGCGACATTCCCCACATTCGTAAAACTACAGAATGCAGTTAAACCCAATTTAATATATATAAATATGCTATTGTTATGAGCTCATGAAATAAATAAATGCCACGATAAAAACAGCCGTAAACATCCGAGCTGCAACTTTTGAGTTCTCTTCAATTTAATAAAATATTTCGCTGTAATATGTGTTATTGTGTTGAAAACCCATATGCTCAACTCAATTATGTGTCCCATTTTAAATGATTTACTCTACATAGTTATAATAATGATGTTGCTTTTATTTGCAATGTGTACAGCCTGCTTTTTATTTCACTTCTCTGAACGTATTCAGCCAAAAATATCAGAAACGCTGGCGCTCCCACATTATGCTGGTGATGCAGTTTGGAACAAGAGTCTGCGATTAGTTTACTGCTAAACAACTGTGTTTTTATGGTCTAAAACAGAAGATCGTGGTTATGGCATCAAGAGCTACATCTCCTCTCGAGTGTATTCTGTAGAATTCCCAAACTAAAGTCTGTATATGCTTCCTCACTTACTACGGTAACTTCAATCAGAGCAGCTATCAATTATAACTTCACTTCCCCCGAGATCTTTTGGCCTCATTTCTGGGGGGCTGATATGGCGCCTATCAGTATTAACTTATATATTTATTTTCCATCAACACTAACAGCCCTTGGTGTCAGTTCTGAGCGGAAACCAGTAGGCCAGTAAACTCTGTTCCTGATGTTTTGGCAGCTAGCTCGCCTACTAGCGTCTAGCTAGCCAGTTCTGTTCCTGTAAATGTACAAAAGATTTTTGAAAAGTAAAGGACCTGACGAGCAGACCAACAGACCAGCTGACTATAATTCAAGATGCCGCATAACTTCTGTTTAGCTCACCTGCATTGAGTTGAATGCTGCCACTGGTGGCCGGAGGCTGTACTGCAACAATCTGCTCATATCGGTAGATTTTGGTGACATACCGTTTATAAATCTTTAATTATTTATTGCTTTAACTCACAAGTACATGTGGTTCAGATGTGCATTATTTTGGGTTCTTTGAATGTATTTTAGCCTTGAAGACAGCTCCAAAGGAAGACATGTTCTCTTTGAAGCGCAATTATTCCTCTCTGCAAATTATGTCTAACTTGCCTCTTTTCTTTTATCCATCACTTTTTAGCATCCTACCTACCCAAGCCAAGCTCCCAGGAGTATGAATTTGTGTACATCGACGCTAAAGGCGAAGCATGCTCCTGCAGCTCTAAATTCACATTCTGCGCCCCGAAGCCACTTGAAGAGCTGGTTACTCTTGAAGAGGAGCCCCATGGAGTGGACGGAGGCACAGACATGTTGCTGGTCATACCCAGGGCTGAACTGTTGCAGGTGAGAATGACTAGTAGAATGTAAATGACTAGATAAGGCAGGGACGGAGGGTGTATTTTAATTAGTGTCTCTAAATACAGATGTTGGGAAATCAATAATGCTGTTTACTGCTGCACAAAGATTTGAGTACAATGATGATGCCCCGTCTGATTCCTCCTTCCTCCTGTCGCTTGTCAGAGTCGGCTGCAGGAATGTCTGCGAGAGCGGGCTGAGCTGCTGCAGATCCAGGAGGTGGCAAACAGGCAAAGGGACAAAGACGAGAAGGACTACAAGAGGGCGAGGGAGGCCTGGGAGAGACGACGCAAACAGCTTGAGACCGACATAAGCAGGCTGAAGGAAGAGCTGAAGCAGAGTCTGGAGAAGATCGAGGAGATGGAGAAGGAGCAGAAGGTGGTGTATGGAGCCAGGCAAATTAAAATAATTTCACTGGGACTAATTTCCATATTTTTATTCTCTCACCAAGTCTTGGCTTTAGCTATATCCTGCCATTTCCAATCCAAATAACAGTAATTTACTAAAATATCTGGGTTATTATCTAAATGTTCATAAAATTGGTGAGCTGGGCAGCCTGGCCTGTCATCATTTCAAAATGCTCTCATAAACTGAATCCCTCTTGTATGTTAGGAGGAAAAGGCTTTGGGAGAATCACTTACCCAGGAGAAAATTGCTTTACTGGAAGCGAGAGAGGCAAATGAAGTGCTAATAAGAGAGCTGGAGGAGGACATCAAAACACTGACGCATAGAACGGTGGAAAGAGAGACAGAGTTGGAAAGGTTTGCCTTTATTTATCCTCTCTGTCTATCCCATTTTTAGCTTTTATCATGGGACAACAAACAACTCTGTTTTTGCAGGATGAAGGAAAGAGCAAAGAGGGCAGGAGCTCAGAGGAAAGAAGAGGACAGCGACAAAAAGAACCTGCAGGTACTTAAAATATCTTTATATCATAATGTAACCTGCGTCAATGCTTTTAGTTTCTTTGGCATCTCTGTCTCACTTTTTCCATCTGTGCTGATTTCTTTTTCTCTCAGACCAAGCTGGAACACACGGAAAGTGATCTCCGAAGTTTGTCCAAGGAGTTCCAGGTCCTGAGGAACTCGTTGGCCCAGAGAGACACCAGTGTCCTGCAGCTCCAGAACACCATCACTACCCTCACCCAGAAGCTCACCACAGCCCACAGGAAAGAGGTCAGACAGTTCTCTGGAAATGAAAGGGGACGGTAATGGCAGGATGGACAGTTAGAGCTGAACCAGGCAAATCTGCATCCTAGCAGCTCCAAATGTGGGATGCCACAAAAACCATTGAAACATTCTTGTTTACTAAAGGGTAGCTCAATGTTGTACAGGAGACGTTTAATATTTTATGTCTAAATTGTACTTTGGAGCCTTCATAAGGGGTTGAGATGTGGTTCTCCATAGTCTTTAATTAATGGTTTGATACATGAATGCATTTCTGCATAATTGCCCACATCCTGAATCTCTGCCTGTTTTGTCTTCAGAATTTGCATTTACGTGCCCAAGCTAGAATTAGTTATTCTGTGGTAAATTACCCTGGAGTAGCAGTTTGGTAGTCAACTGCATGCTGGGTTGTTGTTTAATGGCCAGGCGGAGAACGAGGCAACACTAAAAGAGATGAGGAGCCTGCGCGAGCGTCTAAACGTCAGCGAGCGTGCTGCGGAGGGCTTGAAGAATGATCTAAGCGCCATGGTAACCCAGAGGGATCACGGGCAGGCTGACATGCACCAGGCTCGTCTTCAGGCTGCCCAGCTAACCCTCCAGCTTGCTGATTCCAGTCTGGCCATGAGAGAGGGCAGAGCCAAGTGGGCCCAGGAGAGGCAGAGTCTGCAGCGCGCTTCTGAGGTACTGAATGATTACTGTGCATAGAAACGGAGGTGCAGATGGAGGTGAATTTAGAATGTGTTTGCCTTCTTGATTGTCAATATCTCCGAGTTATGTTTTGCATCTGATGGCTTCAAGATGAAATGTTCCCGTACTTCTCCTAAGTGGCATGAAAATCCAGCTGTGCGCCGAGTAAAAATGTGCATGTCGCTCTGGCAGAAGGACCACGACCATCTGGAGAAACTCAGCGCAGAGATGCAAAGGATGGAGGAGAGGCTCCAAGAGGAGACGATGGAGAGGGTGAAGCTAGAAGTAGAGCTTGGCAGAGAAAAGGATTGCAACCGGGTGAGAAGGACCAAAAAACAATCTTACCACATTACCTGTTTTTTGTTATTGAACGCCAGTGATGTCTGTTTCCTTCTGTTACAGTTAACTTCACTTCTAAGTGCAATATTTTAGATGGTTCAGATTCCTGTTTTCTGGCCCCCGCAGGTTCAGCTGAGTGAAACCCGCCGGGAACTCCAGGAATTGAAGGCCAGCCTGAGGGTTGCCCAAAAAGAGAAGGAGCAGCTCCTTGCAGAGAAACAGGTACGTAACAGTCCATTCTCAGGGGGGCAGCTGGAATCTGCACTGATATAATGCCGATGAACTTTGCCACAGCTTGCTGATGTAGAATAATGAATTGCCAAAGGAACAGTGGGTCCTACTTGAGACATGTTCTACTATTAGACTGCTACTTTATTCAACTACAGTTGCTGTCAACTTTAGTACAGGTTTAAAATCGGTATCACCCTCAAGTTCAAGTGCACCAATAAATCATGTTTTTTATCCCAAAAGCTGTTTTATTGTTGTAAGTAATGCATTCATTTTTTGATGTGCAGTGATTTAACATACATACAAGTATACTGGTACTGTGAATGCCCCAGGTGGTGGGGATATTCTTCCTGTTGTTTGTTCTTAGTTGTTATTGTGCTGTATAAATTGTTTATAGTGCAATATAAATCATTGGATTTCAGCTGGCGTTGTTAAAATGCCTGCAAGAGTTTCTGGTGTCTTTCCACCATCACATTTGCCGACAACTGGCAGAATTGATGGTCATTGTTTTTAAAATCACAGTCCGGTTTAGTGTTCACATTCACCATATGGCAAAATAGCAGGCAATCTGTGGTCCAATGCTGATGAGAAATATCTGGATTGAGTATTTATTGTATATTTCTCCCTGGTGGCCGATCCATCTTTTACCATGTCGCTCCTCTTTATGCTGCTCTTGAATTGCAGTTTATCAAGTTTGTTTATACTCGTTTGGGACTTAATTGTGATTTAAATTGTGTTCTCATTTGATGCGGTTGTATTGCAGAATTTAAATGAATAAGAAATAACAGTTAATGTATATCTTTATATGCATTTATGTATTACATATTTCTTTCACAACATTAGGAAAGCAACTATTAAATCAACGCATTAAAGAATGATTTTCCTCCACATAGATGCAGCGTGTCTTATATATTAAACTATGCTATCGTATTCTGTTTTAACATCCCAAGACTACGTATTGTATCTGGACTGAAAAGGCCAGTGCATCATAAATCAAACAATATATGAATGTTTATCTAAAAGTATAGCAGTAGTCGTGAAGTAATATTTACATAATAGCAAACGTTGGTTCGTGCTAAGACTTAACGAGGGTGACAGCTGTTGATGATTCATGCCCCGTCCTGCATGGTGTGCGCTCTGATGGCTGTATTTTCCACTACAGGAGTTGATGGAGTTCATCTGTCAGCTGGAGAAGAAGGTGGGAACAGGGGCCAGTGCCAAGTGGAGCGCTGCCCCGATGGATTCCACAGGTGATTGGAACAACACATTAATCTGTTGTGCAGTACTTTGAGTGGTGTTCTAAGGAACTGACCGCTTTTTCTCTGACAGGATGTCATGACAGTTCACCGTCTGACTCCGAGGACGAGGACCCGGAGGCCTTGCAGCCCCTCCGGCCGCAAAGACCTCTGGGACATTACAGCCTGTGTGAGCAGGGCCCGCCCAGCTCCTTGCTCCTCACCACCCCTCCTCCCTCCCCCAGGGACATGGAGAGGAGTGCCGTGGTCATCAACCAGCCGGCCCCTCTCTCCTCACCACACCAGGCTGGAGCTGACACTCTGGTGCACAGCTCTGATTCGGTGAGACGCATGCTATCTGCGCCGTTCTGCGCCAGCAGAGTGTAATTATATGTGATCATGAAAGTGAGGAATGTCTTCACGCAAGCAATGCACACCACTTAAACATGAGCAGTGGGTCTTTTCATTTACAATTATCCTGTAGAAGCAATTAGGCAGTTAGTCGGTAAGTTATTAGACTGTAATAGCTGTGTGTGTGTTTGTGTCTGTGTGTGTGTGTGTGTGTTCTTTAGGAGGAGGAATCTGATTCACTTCAGTGTGGAAGGCACAGCTCTGGAGAAGAAATGGCACTTTTGCTGCCTGATCACGCGGACGCTGTTCTCAGGTGCGACACACACACACACACCCGTTACATATTGAGCACGTACACACACAAAACATCAATTTTCACATGAGTAATAGTCCATACGGTGTGTGTTTTCACAGGTTTAGCAATGTTTGCAGAACATTATATTAAGTTGGTCACTCAGATAAGGATTATAGCATCACTGCATTAAAGGTTTCAACCATTCAGCCAACTTCAGCTGTTATAGCGTCTCAAAAGTAGAAATAATGTGACTTTGACACTTTATTGTACTCAACATGTAACATATTGAAGCATTACTGTCAACATGCATCGTTCCCAATGCAAGGCAGGACGTCACAATGTGCCAATAGGACAGTCCCAACATACTAAACAGATTTAATTTGGGAAAATTGAGATTTGCATTATTGACTCAATGTAACAGGAACATTTCGTTCAACCAAAGAAGCCAAAACATTTCTGCCTGTCACGAGTTTAAACTTGAGTACTGCATCATATTTCATGAGCTTGATTTGATTTGTGCAAAGTTATTATGAGCAATGGAGTCAACATGATCATATTTCTCCTGAAATATATGACAGTAATAGAAACAATAATGTTAGAATGAATTCAATGACTTTATTTTGAAATTGTTTTTAAGCACAATATGAGAATTCTAACTAAACACACATCTGGTGTCAGACAAGAATCGCTCCACACTTCCACAATGAATTCCAAGCTGGCTAATGCACACAGACAAATGCGACAAATTATTTATGGTGACAGGGTGAGTATGGCTGGAAGATGGAAGTTTTGAATATGTGGTCGTAAAAGAAGTTAAGTCAGGGTGAGGGAGGGGGGGCTGTGTGAGACAGAGCTCCGGCGTGGGAGGGGCGAGATGGGAGGACAAGGGGACAGATAAGTTGACAGCAGGCTGTAGCAATGATTTACCTGAGGGGTGTACCACAGTCACGGGCCAATTTTCAGCCCCATTAAAGCCCTCGCTCTCCCTCTCAGCCACTCGCTCAGTCTAGCCTTTTTTCCACCAGAATGTGCGTTTCTTTCAGTGTTTCACACATTCTGCTTTGTGTCTCCCTCCAGTGATCTGGCTGACACCTCGCTATGGTAACCAGTGGACATCCAGTCACAGCGGAGGTGATCCGAAAGAAACTTTCTTCTGAGTTATTTCCATATTACTTCCAATAACAAGCACATATACAGCCCCTCTCGCTACACAGACAAAATGTTGACATGCAATTTCGTATCTGCCGTGAACCTTCTTTCTTTCCCCTCCTGACTGTTGTGTTATTGCTCCAGCGATTCTGTTGTTAGAAATGACATAAAGCTTGTGGTGGCAGGTCAACACTGTGTTTATGGATGACATAAGACTGTTGCACAGTTTGAAACCGCAGGCTTTTAGGCTTGAGAGTTCACAGGCTGTAGCAGAATGATTCCTGTTGAATCATGGCTATGTCGAGAGCTTTACGATGGATGTTATGTCGTTTTTATGACATTTGTGATTAGGAGTCATGACAGGCACTGTAATTATGATGTTTTGTGCAGGACCGGCCCCATTGAAAATCATGGCAAAACCCCCCTTCCAGCATTAAATTTTCCATAGCAGCCTTTAACGCTATTCACGACAGCATAAAGTAATGATACAGCATCAAGGTAGAGTTATTTCATTGTAATGTAGGTCTATGATATTATATTTCTTCCTCCATTTACTCAGAACTAAGATTTGATATGCACTTTCTCGGACGCATTAGCGGTTGATTGTTGTCACGCAGTAAAGGAGATTTAGAGATGCTCTGAGACGGGCAAACATTTAAAGGCAGAAAGCTTATTGAACAGACAGGAGACACTTGCCACTTCACTGACTTCATATCATTATTATAATAACGTCATTGCTCATTAGCTTCTGACTAAAGATCAGCTGCGGTTTTTACTCGTCAATGATCCGGGATTTTATATCTCATAAAAAAAAATTTAAATGCTCATTTACTTGCTGGGATATACAACAGTCTTCAATACATTTTTTTTTTGTTGTACAGAAATCTTAATTCAGGCAAAATGTTTGCCTCAAATATTGAAATAAGAGTCTCGTCAAAGAACGTCATGACATCATAATGTGGTGTCGGTATTTTCCCCCGTCGCCCTACGGCAATATACTGCCTAATAAAAATTGCTGCCTCTCTTTTAATCAATACTGTATGCATTTTTCATGAATTTCTATTTATAATTAACTTGAGTTATGCTGCAATGAAACTATATTCAGGTTAGTTTTAAATAAGCGGGTTTTCACACAACTGTTTGTGCAACGTGTGATAATTTTCCATGCTTGGCTAAGAAAACTTTGCTAGACACCTTGATGCTTGATTCTATCTGCTGTATTTGCACCCTATTTTTACTATAGAAGAGTTTTTAGATGAAAAGTTGAGATATGGATACTTTTGTGTCCTTAATCGTCGTCATCATCGTGTGTTGTGTTTACGGATATTTTTTTTTTTTTTTTTTGCTTTTTACAAACTGACTTTTGACTCTGTTAAGATTTTACGTGTTTGACGTGTTTGGTGTTTGCAAGATGTTGGATTTAATGAAAGGGAATAATACCAGCATATTGAGCTTAAGGTAGAGGTGAGAAAATCTATTAACGGTCCACAAGAGGAACGGGATTATTGAAGAAGTCATGAAAGGAGTTTCAGCTGTTTTAGTAGTAAGTGTCTGCCCAACCCCTCACACACCTTGTGTCACTTTTTTGGGTGTTGCAGTACATGTTTACCATCCATATATATCAAATGTTTTCAGGAGCTTTGTATTTCTTTCCCAGAAGTCAGCACACTACTCGTATCCTCCATAGTCCTTGTTTGTGGTTACAGTACGACTTTATGTCTTGGAGAAGTTTCTTCGTCGTTCCAGTGAGAGCTCCAGGGGAGAGTGCTCCTCGTCGGGACACGTTCACATTGCAATAAATCCAGTGGTTATGGTTTGTTTTTGTTTTTTTAATTTTTGTGTGTGAAGGTTATCTTACATGTACACCGCCGTGTATTTTCTTATCAGCCATGTAACAGGATTTGGGTGGGGTTCTGTGTAATAAAATGGTTTATGTATCCATTATTAGGTGTAATGTGTCTTATTCTGGCCAAAGATCATAGCAATATTTTGATCCTCACATGACATTTCACTGGCAATTAACTGCGCCATTTCTTTTCATGCAGCTATATGGCCTATTCCCTTTCGGCTCATTGTCTGTTTCAGTTACATTCCTCATGCTTGGTGTTCTCTCCACTCACCTTTTGGCTCTCCACCAGGTCCCCTCAGGGCATACCTCCTCATCATCTTCATCCTCGCGCCTCACCACTCCTCCTGGCAGTCCCCTTTTTAAGCTCTCCTGCCCCTCTACCACACTCCCTCCATCTTAAGTCTGGGGTGACGCTAGCTAATTATAAAATCAATGATGCCGGGCTGCCTAGTTTACAGCTCCCTCTAAAACCTTAACTGGGAAATCACTGTGGGATTGATGACTCCCTCACTCTTTATCTCTTTTAATTAGAAATGTAAAAGATATGAAGACCCAGAGGCCAGAACACATCTCCTAGTTTTTATGACCCCCGACTCCTGCCTTCTCCAGCTCGAGCTCCCCTGCCCAAATCACCCCTTCCCCTACACGGCCTTGTTTATTTCCTCTGCCTCTCCCTTCATCCACCTCACTTCTCAGTCTTGTCGCAGATCCCTTTTCCCCATTTCTTCATCACTTTCTCCATTACCCTTTCTTTTAGATCACCTGCCTGCCTCTCTGCCAGCACAGGGGGAAGGTGTTAAATTTATGGTCTTTGCACTTGAAAACGTTTCTCACCTTCCCCTCACCTCTCCTCTCCTCTCTTGACTGACTCCCAACCCTCCGTGGATCCGCTGCATATGTAGCAAATGATGAACACGTCCTTTGTGTCTTCCCTGACCCAAGGAGAAGGCAGACTGTAAATTATGTGGTATTTCACATTATGACCCAGCTCCCACCTGCACACATCCAGCAGATGACTTACAAACCTTTCTGTCTTGTATATAGCTTTGGGTCCACGTAGAAAGACCCCTCCAATTCTTTATAACATCAGGCGCCGGTGACATGGACCACCATTCTCTGCCTTTATCACGCCCAATCTCCTAACTAATGCAGGGAGCACTCGGGTTCGCTGAGCTTTATCCTCTCAATCACTCTCTCAGGAGTCAGCCTCTGTTGCTCCGTCCTCCCCGCTGTGTGTTGACTATGGTATTGTCGATATTAGCTCATGTTCAGAGCAAACAGAGGAAGAGCAGCAGGGTCTCTGAGTTTAGATATTCAAATGGATTCCTGTGCTATGCAGCACTCATGACCTACTTTTATGGATTCTTTACTCATTTTGTGAATAATTGATGTCCTGCGGCTCTACAAGCAAGATTTTCATACCCTTATTATTTTATTAGCGGCTTTGGTTATCACACCTCCGTCCTTTTTTTTTTTTCCTTTTTCCTGTCAGAAAATATTCCCACCTGAAGTTATCAGTTAATCAAGCATCACTGATGTGGAAGGATATAAATTTAGCCTGGCTCCTTTAAAACCCTCCCATGGGTTCCCATGGCAACCTCCTCCAGTATATGGGGCCATTTGATTGTGCCTTGTAAAAGAGTGTATAATGTATGGCCCTTATTTTAATTCTGGTCTGGTGTTATTGATCTGTCTTTAATGATAGTTAATTAAAGCAATCATATAATTGATAGAATCTCATCTCTGTTTATCACCCTCCTCTGATTCTCTCTCTCTCCGGCTCGCTATTAATAAAATCAAGGTGAGGCACTGGTGGTACGCTGAAAAAAAAAAGAGGTGTTTACTTTCAATAGCTCCTCTACTCTGTCCCGAATTTATCAGAATATCAAAGTCATTTAGATCAAATTTATAAATCTTGGTTATGGGTTGACTTAAAGGGCCATCAAATGTTTTATTTGTTTTATTCGTTTGCTTATTAGACATGTGAGACGTCCTGGCAAGTGTGTTTTCTTTTGGTTGAGTTTATGGCAGCTAAGAATGTGAACTCAACAAAAATCTGGGCACATTTTTTAGACCATGTACATGATACATGTATTTATAACTGCAGTTATTAAGTTCAATTTCGCTGGCAGATCTCTGTCAAATGTTTGGTACACCTGATGTTTCATCCACAGGTATTTCTATATTATGTTGTAGTATTTACACATCTCAGGTGCACTATTGTTTCCACATAGCATGTTGTGTACTTGTCTTTAATTCAATAAAGAAATCATTATAGAAAACTTCTGCACCACTCCATCTTTTAGACAAAGTAAAGAGTATGTGTGTGATTATATATTTTTTAAGCTCCCACCTGTGTTCCTCCAACGGCAGAGTGATCAAGCCCTCGGAGCAGACCTTTATCTGATGTCCTTGTTTAGCAGGAGGCTGTGATTTATTATCCTATGCACCCAAAGCTCTGCATGACCTTACAGACCGAGCTCTTATCCTCCATGTAGGGTAAACACTGCTGCATGCAGAACACCCCGGAGTCATGGTGCAAGAGCTCCCTCTACTGACGCTTCTTGGTAATGTCTGATGATATGCACAAAGTTATTATTGTCAGTGTTTTCATCTTGTGACTGTGTGTGTCATCATGACAAATTGTGCTGCAGACACCCACTGTAACTACTGCAGAAGCAGTTTGAGTAATTTGGACAACTGTGCAAGATACAGTCACAGAATTTTACAGGCGTGTAGTTAAGATGAAAATAAAGGCTGAGTAGAAAAATGAAGGCCAAACACAGGAAGTAAGAACTGTCATCACCTTTCCCACACACACACACACTTTATGCCCCCGGCCTTCATTCATTTTAAGTCACAAAACGTTACAGGTTTGTAGTTTAGATCAGAATGAAGGCTTAGTAAAGATTGTGTAGGCAATTACATTTTATTCCTGTGAAGTAATTACTGATTAATTTCATTAAATTCATACCGCTGCTCTATCTGTTTTATATATATATATATATATATATATATATATATATATATATATATATATATACAGTTTATGTTTTTACCTCTTTTTTTTTTATTAATTGTATGTATTAAGATCTGTGGGGTTTTTTAGGCTGTTTTGTTCCCTTGTTTTTATTTATTTTCAATACCCCAATAAAGAGGAACACTCCTATTTTGTCTTCTATTCTATTCTATTCTGTTCTGCTCTAATCTGTTCCATTCTAAGGATCCATTACACCTTACAGGTGTCTAATTGAGATCATAATGAATCCAGAGTTCAGATAGGCTTTGTCCGACCCCTGAGTACTGAGTACTCTTGTATTAATGAATGCAGTAATTAGTACTAGGTAGTCGTGGGTGAGAACCCCAACATGTCGACTTGCGTTGTGGCTGGTATGATCTCCTCCCAAGAGGATCTCTCGTTGTACAATAGAGGAAGACTGTTTATTATAACGACGTTTCTAAAAACATGCAAGACATTTTCACAAGACGCAAGAAACATTTAAAAAAAATGTCCGTTAATCTCACAAAAGTAGTTTATTGTGCCTCTTACTGTTTATATGGCTTTTCTTTGTATGACAAGAGTTGACATAAACAGAGGGTAGACAACACCTTGGCCATGTTGAAAAATAAAAACACAAAACAAAATAACATAATCTCAAAGTTCTGCCTGCATTCCCATCATTTACATCATGACAGCCCAGCAGAGAGAGAAGGGATGAGGTCGTCACACAACAGTTTGATGTGTGACAGCACCATACCGAGGACATTCATCCTATGACTGAAAACATGATAAAGCATTCACACACGCACACGCACGCAACCTAAAATGAGGAGACCTGCCCATATTTCGGAGGATGGGACCTCTCATCGCTACAGAAAGAATGTTCATATTGCTTCAAAGAGTGACAGAAGAAACCTCTGTACTGTATATCAGCTGCACTTTCCCAGCTTGATCGCCTAGTGAGACATTTTGGCAATATAGAAATTATACATGAAAACACATCATCCTACACAGATCGTTTAAAGAGAAGTGAGGATATACACAAGAAGACAAGATGATATAATGGCTTTTGGGATGAGAAGGCAGTTTGCCGCATGGATGCCGGCACAGGGCGGGCAGTGATGATGGTGATGATGATGATTTGTCCCCCTCTGGGAGAGCCAAACAGGCATCCATGCTTTGTTCAGACCTGTCATCTTCTATGTACACGCAGAGGGGTTGAGTCAAGAATACACACATAAATATTGCCTTCTAGCGTGCCTGCAAGCAGCTAGGGTTTGGTCCTTACTGAAAAGCCCTGAGTCTGATTCCAAAATGTCTTCCATAAGGATTCCTGCTTTCGACTTGCATATGTCTTTGATCGATACGTTTGTCTATGCTGAAAGTGTGTATTCACCTACTGACATCATTGGGGAGTGCTCTAAGGTTGATTGTATTCAATATGTTGTCATCAGCTGGACAAGCTAATGGAGATATAAGCTCACAGACAGTAAATCTACTCTCCGCCGACAAGATGTGCCTGACTTGATTAGAGGATCACGAAAGTGCTACATGTACAGTCAAGTGTAAATCTCGGCCCGGGCACTCGACGCCGGGGCCGGCACATCTGCTGCAGCTGAGAGTAGAGTGAAAAGGGGTGTGTGCAGTGTATGAGTCTGTGTGTGTGTGTGTATAAACTGTGTGTGTGTGTTTGTGTTAGTGCATGTGGGAGTGAGCTCTCTGCTGTGAGGATCACTGGATCGTGGCTGGAGTCCCCGCTAGTAGTCAAACTCATGATCCAAAGATGACTTTTCCTAACTTTGGCACAATGTTTACTTTCCACATTGACAGCGTACGCTGGCTGCAACAAGAGCAAAATAGAATAATGCCAATTCCCTGATAACAGACACTGATTAAGTCACTGCAACATAACAATAGTCCTCTGGATTGATTATCACTGACATCCACAGTGAGCCAAAGTGCCCAAAAAAAAGCCCCAGCTAAGCATTTATAGCTGTTAAGGAAGACCCAGCCAGTTCTGCTTTCCCTCTGAATATCCTCTCAGGAAAGCTCTTCAAAGAAACAAAACTTATCTAAAAGGACTCGTATATAAAACCAGAATAACAAATAAGGACACAAAATATAATGGTATATAGACATGTATGGACTTATTCATAAATTGAAAAATAAGAAAAACTGAAAACATTACTCGAAAGCACTAACCACAAAAACAGAGATTAGCATATGTGATTTGGTTTTGCCTCTTGTTTCTTTTGAGAAGTGTGCTTTTTGTAATCCATCGGAGTCGACTGCTCGGCTCCGACGTCTGGTTTGGCCGTTCCCCCTATTTAGACATAAAACAACGATAGTGGAGAAAAAAAAGAGACATTTAACTTTCCAAAAAGAGGTTTACGTTCTTTTCGTCACATCCCTCTCGGCTACGCCGGGAGTTCACACGGCTCACTGTCCTCTCTTCCTTTACTTTATTTTTCTGTAGTTTTTCTGTCATGGACCTTGTTGCCAGAGTTTCTGTACACGTAAGGCTCTGCTGTGCTCCGCTGTGGAGGACACAATGATGTGCGGTTCGGATAGAGAAGAGGGGGGATTAGGATGAGAAAGCCAGCATTTTCTTGAGGTGGGAGACAAAGTGAGGCTGTGTCATATGTCTGTGTGTGTGTGTG
>CAAKHC010019419.1:12502-31181 GCA_901007825.1 Macroramphosus scolopax | reverse complement strand
ACGTCCACGTCTGCCATCACCGCTCTGACCCACCACTGCTCCACTAAGTATTGTCTGAATAAATATCTCACTATACCTTCATCCAGTCTGTCTCTCTGTTTGCACCTGGGTTCAAAAGACTTTATATCCTGACACAGTCTCACTGAGGCAAAGTGGGGGAAGTGACATCAATGCATACCCTCAATGGGATTTGTAGTTTTCGAGCTATGGAGGCATTTCCATGATAAGTTTAGTCTATTTGGGTGGTTTTCTGCATATGATCTGTCTGTGTATTAATTCTTTGGTTCAGGGGCCCAGGTCATCATAGCAACCGTATAAATATGTTAATAGGGAAATGAACAAGGCTACATTCATCAGGAAGGGCTAACAGAGGCAAACAGAAGCTGGTGAATGGCTAACACTGGGTAAAAGAGGCTGATATGACTTACAAGAGGCACTGGAAGGTGCTAGCAGACGTATTAGAGAGACTGTATTTGGGTACCACCCAAGCACAAGTGGACTACATATTGGGCGAAGTTCACCGTACAGTCCAAAATATAGTGTGTGGGTGAATGTTCCAAACACACTGAACAACTGACCACTCCCTCTGCCATTTGTGTAAGACTGTGTGTGATTTCATTATCACCTCGGAACCTTGCATAGCAGCTTCCCCTGTGAATTAGAGAATGGATACCTAGCCCGATCCCCGAATGACCCAAAGGGACCCAAAGGGACCCAAAGGGACCCAAAGGGACCCAAAGGCCTTAGGTCGGGTTTGGACAGAAATGTATTCACAGCGTTCAGGTTGAGGCGTTCTGTCATGTCAGATGGGCTATGGTGTGTTCCAGGTTTTATTTTGAAAATATATTGTTAGAATAAAGAAAATGATGGACCTAACTGTACCTGTAACTTCTGACAGTCCCTTTTCATTTATTCTGGTGTATGTCTCTGTTGTATTCTCTCTGTGTGTTTGTGTTATTTAACTTACATGACAACAAATGCAACACGCAGACGCAACACAGGATATTGAGCACATTGTCAATATATTGTAAAGTGCTTTGAGTGGTCAGTAGACTCAAAAAGTGCTACATGTACTGTCCATTTTGCAGCAAATGCTGATGCACAACTAACATGGCCACCAAATGGATAAAAGAGGCGATCAAAGGGAAACACAGACCGATATGTGGCTTGGATTAATTAAGAAAGGTTAAAATTGCTAACAGATTTTAATTTTCCAGTTTTTATAAACAGTTTGGTAAATTTGTAAGTCTTTCAAAAATGTTATCTGCCATGTTGAACATGACGCCCTTTACATTCAAGGATTTTGATTGGCATTCAACACTGTAATTGTTGTCATAGTAGTGGTGTGGATTCTGCCATCCACTTGAATTGGAACAATTTTTTAAATTATATATTTATAGCTGTCTTCATAGTTATCATTCTTAGCATGGACGTCCCTTCACACTCGACTAAGGCACCCGCATCTATTATCTGGAATGCAGTGCTCCCTCACACCCACTTGAACAAATGATGATAATCCTGGATATACACCAAGTAGCATGCACATTCAGAATTGCTCCAGAAATCATCTAGCTTAATTTCTTGTACTCAGCCCGGGTTCCAAACATGCAAACTGACTGTGAAAACATAATTCTTGATTTTTTTTTCCTCAGAGGTGCTCAGCACTGTTTCACGTCTCAGATCTTCCGGTAGCTGGTTCCATATTTTGGCTGTGAAGTGGCTTAAGTGGCGACTTTGAAAATTTTTGAAAACACCAATCCTGATCAAGTTTACCTGAGTTGTCTAAAAGGTTCATTGTAGTTCAAAAAGATTTTATTGTGTTTTGGGCCTATTCTCAAGTTGATTCTGGTTGACATTGGAAGCCATTGAAGGAATCTGAGTACTGAAGTTATGTGCTGGCAAGGGCATTCTGTATCAGCTGAAGTTGTGTAATTCCTGTTTGTCTGTAGCAATAGTCCAACCTCCTGATAATGAAAGTTTGTAATAAAAGATAGTTAAATTAATCTATTTTCTTGGCTTGTTTAAATTATATGACAAAGGAAATTAAGCTAGAGTCATTATAGAAATGATTGAACCTATTGTATGTAGGTTTTCATCGCCTTGTTTGTACTTTTTCTTAAAGGCACAGTGTTTTGGATCTAGTGTAATCCAGCAGGGAAATTACAACCCCTCAGCTCACCTTCCTCTAGAATAACTATATTCTATACTACAATCTTGCAGAGAGTACCTAGAAAGCACACAGTGTACCATCTTAGATTTTGCTGTGATTTAATGGCTTTCAATGGACCATTTTAAACACAAAATACCTACACATGACTGCAGGATGATAATCAAACACTTTTAAAATGTTCAAAATATTGGGAACTTCATATAGAAAGTTTCAACACAATTCAAAGCAAAATGCAAAGTTGATGAATAATTGGACAAGAGAAAAGTAAAAGAGGTCAAATTTATTTACAAATTAATTATACAATATAAATGGAAAAAAATACATGAATGAAAATATTACATGTAATAAAAGTAAAAGTAATAGAAATAATAAGGCCTTGAGTTTTAAAAAAAATTCAATTGAAAGGAGTTAGGTTTTCAGTTTAAATTTAAAAGCAGCAAATGTTGGGGGATTCATTGGGATAAGGTTTAAATCTCTTCTCAATCAGTAACTGTTGTGGGGACACAGCTCTCTTTCATCTTTGCCTTGATCCTTCTCTGCATCCTCTGTGTGGCTTGATAACTTGTGTGGGGTTGTCCTTTGTGATTTGCCAGTTACAGCGAATTGCTGTTCTATTGTAGTGCCATTTAATAGGGGGAAATACACTCATGTGTTGGCCAACACTCATCTTTGAATTGTGACTTAATTTTGACCTCAACGACACACCTGTAAAGTTTTATGACTTAAAATAAATGTGGGCCAGGAGCATAAAGTTTGAGAGGGGCAATGGCGCCATTCCATTTCCTATTTTCCCACTTTTGGTACCCTTACTTTAATTTGGTCTTCAATTTGATCTGCTCACAGTCTGTGTTGTTCAAGCAAGGGTGATGGAGGTAGGTGGTAAAATGTAGGGGGTAGAAACACACACACAAATGAACAGTCATCTCATTCCTTGGCTTTTTATGATACATGTTTACAGTGTAGACGCGTTCCAGATTATATATATACACTTCCTATACACTCGCTGTCGCTGCTACAGCCTGTAGTTGTCGTTTAAAATGAGAAACTCGATTTGAAACAGGAACTTCTAAATTATTAATGTCAGAAATGACATGTGCCGCCAAATGGAATCTTGAAACAGACTGTATTGTTAATTAATTACATTATTTATTCTTAAATTCATTCAAATAACAGTAAATACAAAAACTATGAAAACATAATGGACCAATGTCTCCACTGTGCCTGCAAAATAACAATCACCGGTCAATGGTTGCACCTAATTTCTGACTAAGTTTATATGTTATATTAAATGACAGCAGATGTACAAATAAGGAATTTCACTTTGCTCAGTGTCTCTGATTGATGGTTTATGATAATGAATTGTCTTTTCATATCCTAAAACACTATCACTTGGTTTGACAAACTTCCATTTGAGGGACAACTGGAAACAATGATGCAGAAGACCGACAGGAAGATAGTATTGGGAGTGTGAGATACGATTATCCGTTATCCAATCAACTGATCATAACGCTATATTTCAAATCAATTAAATAGGGTATAGGTAGGTACATCTAAATTAAATTGAAATGAATCCCGGGTGTCTTTGCGTTCCTTTACAACTTGGAAAAATCCAGTGCACGTGAATGCAGCATGACGTGTGAGACAGAGAGGCGGTGAGTGAGGAGGAGACGTGCGCGAGGCCATGCGTCCTGAACGCCGCCCCTTTCCAGACCAAATGACTCCTGCCCGGGTTAGTTAACGTTGTTTCACTTTGACACAATCTTAAATCACTTGAGAAATTCAGAGGTTGAGCTATTCGACGTCCGAAGCGCATTTCTTTTGGAGCTGTTCCCCTGCTGTGTCTCGGTCAGCTCTCGGGTCCTGGTTCTACTCGGAGGGTCGTGAAGTGACATTTACGGTAATTCATTCATCACAACAACAATGGCAGCACAGGACTTTAATTTCTTGCTAGCGACGGACTCTTACAAGGTGAGTTGATCAAGTCTCATTCCTTTTCTCACGTTATGCTTCGGGCGTTTACCAATTCAAATGAAGTATTTTTATTTCTGGGAAAAGCTACAAATTCGATTCAGTATTGCACAAACGTTACATGATGATAACCTTTAACGTTTTCCGTTTCGCTCTTGGTACATTCACATTCTGACTGTTGGAACAACGTTATTGGGAGATGACAGTGTGTAACAATTCAACGTAGCAGCCAACAGTGGGTCTGAATGTTGTTAGCTGGAACCGAGGACGAGTCCCGGACGGAAACATTTACGTTTCTATGAACGCTTATCTGAAGTTTTTTGCAAAGACTGAGAAAATTGATATTTCAGACAGGTAATGTCCAGTGTCTCGCACTTAACTATCAGTAAAGTCAGGATTAACTCATCATTTTACCCCTAACTTTCATAAAATGAATCAACGTTACGTACTTAATCAGTTTCAGTTTCTGTCTGTTTTGTTTCTCCGTGACAATCAGTTTGATGTTAACAGTTATTTGTTGCTCCCTCTAATCCTAACTCAAGATATTTATGGAATTATTCTCATTTACCAGTTAAACTTGTTTTCGACTCTGGTTTCGCAAATTGACCGGTGATTTTGGGTTCGTTTGACCGTGTGAGCCCAAGATTTTAGTTTCCAGGAATTTCGGTGTGAAGTTAGAAAGCGCAAATCACAATGGGATTCATTGCATTACATTGCAAAACATTGCCAGTAATTCACGCCTCATTTGTCTACATTATAGATGTAGAAAGTCCAACCCTTAATTGGCTGTTCAGCTTTCGCTTTCATTTCAGTCAATCCGTAACCGAAATCTAGTTGAGTCATACCACTGCTGGCACAGGCTGTGAGGGATATACAGAAGCGTATGCAAAGCTCAGCAGAGTGAAATGTCAGATGTCACTGTTAGATGTCATGCAAAGTTTTGCAATACAGCTAAAGTGCAAAGGTCCCGGGTGATGACTAGCCGTCCTTCTTAATAACTTTAATAACCCCAACAGCCAAAAGGCTTCCTCCAATGATTCTGTCCTCACAATCACATAATAGTATTATAATAATATTGACAGCAGCTTTAAGTTTCATATACAACAAGCTGCATATTCCAGCCACACCTACAGAACATGCTCCTGCTGGGTTTTTAAGTGTGTGAGGGATTGACTGGGATGTTTGTCAAACTCAGAAATGTTCTGTTTTTTCACCTGATATCGTATCTTCCTGCTGAGATGTACAGTATGAGTGAAATCCTGGCAGTTTATCATTAACGGAGGCAACCTTAATTCTCTCCCAATGAACTTAACACTCCCACTGAATTTAATCATCAATAAGAAGTTCTCAAATCTCAGGAGATCATACGTAAGTCATGATCAATTAACTTTAGGTGAATAAACAATGATAATTTGTGTTGCGTACTCTGTGTTTGTTAAGTTATACTATAGTCATAAAATATCTTTGAGGTATTCACAGCAATCTTAGTTTTGCTAGCAGCATGACTCTAGTTATACTTGTCAGGTGGACATCAGCTCACCATTTTATTTTAATTCAAAGGCTCCACCCTCCACTTCTCCATTTAAGTACTTGAATGTTTGTGTACATTCTTCAGGCCTAGATTTCATTATCCCTGTTTCTATAATTGGATTCTCATAGCAGTAACAATGCCTATTATGATGTTGCCTGCATGGCTACATGCTTTTCTCAGTTTAGCACTAGCCAAGGGTCGACATGTGACTTGACTGTGTGTTTTGTTTTCCTCTGAAATTCTCAGTTGCATAACTTGTGCAATAATTAACAGTAATATTGAGTATGCACCCACAGCGCAGCTCTGAGCACTGTGAACTTTTGCTTTAAGTACAGAAGCTTATGAGGAATTGACTGAGGGCTGATACGTCCTCGTGACAGCTCTTTATACCTTACTACACCCTTGATTTGGACTGTTAACTTATGTTAATACCACAGTCAGGCTGGTGGGTGCACACATCTGCTGCATGTTACTCTTTTCCTGCAGTGGCATCTTCTTCTGAGACTGCGTTCAGGGTCTTAAGCCCTATTGTAACCAACAGGTCCGTAACTAAGTTATTATTAGATAGAAGTCCTAAGTAAATGTAGCAAAAATTCTATGTAACATGTACGATGTGGGGGTCCTGGGCCTTATTGAGGCCAGCAGCAGAAGAGAAGAAACTGTTCATTGGGCCTGAGGTTACGGCTGCCTCCGGACAAAGGTGGCAGATCCACTTAAAGCTTTGTTATGACGTCCTTATAATGGAGTTCTGACCACATTTGTATTTCATGGTCTGACTGGGCATGGCTGTATCTTATTTCTCCAAATGAACTCTGAACACAACCATGTTCCCCTTGGTTGCTATGGTTCCCCAGTACATATTTATTATAATCTCTGTCATATAATCTCCACATTGCTGATACAGATACTGATCATTTCTCAATCTTAAAGTAGTTGCCACATACACATAATATGTGTCCCAAAACCTCGTCCATTTGGCATTCAGGAAAAGGTCTGTGTTGTGAAAACATGTGCACCTTAAAATCTTTATAATCATGTGCATCCATTGTGCCTTGATACCATTAACCTACACCCCTACACAAGGTTTGATGAAAACCAGCCTGGTTGCTATTAAATCTTGTTGACAGACAAACAAAACACATCACATTACCTCTTCAGCAGTGGTACAAATGTGTGATCAAATCCTTGTTACAAACAGCATTTTAAATAATCAAAACATGTTGGACAGTACTAAAGCGCGTACTGTATATTCACACAAGCATAGTTGTTATATCCTAGCAACACTGACATTCCTCTTCATCCATGATAGTGTATATAGTACTTTCATTTATAATATTGTCATTATACTGTCTATAGATGACGTGGACATCCAGACGGACTGAGAATGACGAGACGTGTAGTGACTGCAATGAGCTGACAGATAAACTGAGTAAAAACAACAATAGTCACAACATGTTTTCTTTTTAGTTCCCTTTATTTTGAATGAGCTACCATCTTAGTCCTTTTCTTATTTCCGTTTGATAATCCTACAAAGGGCGATGTTCTTAATGTTCTAGGCGGGGAAAGGAGACCAAACTTGAAGTGAGCCCAGTATGTGGAATGTGACCCTCAGTGGCTGACTGGATGGTAGTCGCTGTTGATTATTCAGTTAGTGTTGCAGAAGCACAAAGAGGGGCTCAGTGTGTTAAGCTGTCATCATTCTTCCCCACTTAAATTCAGGAATCATGTTAACTGTACGCGCAAGCATCATGTAGAGTAGACAATCCTCTGGTTTCCAGCTTATTATTAGACGGGTTTTACTTAGCCACTTCCAGGACCTGCAGTGTGGCTTCAGGGCCTGCTGTCGCTCTGGAGAGGGATCTTGCCAAGGGCTGCTTGCCATTGTCACGTCCTATATTATCACACTTTATCCTGGGAATAGCAGGATAAAGTGTGATATTCTTTATCCTGGATAAAGGATAAACATTGTATTGTACAATGTACTAATACATTGTACAATACAAATACAGATTTGCATTGTTTCGCAATACAAATCTGTGTGGGATGATAAGATTTGAACCCCATAAATCATGTGGTAAGTTATTTGAAGTACATTGTGGCATGCTGAATTGGAAGCGGAGCCTGATTTCTAATTAGTTTGTGTGCCGTTCAGATCACTCACTACAAACAGTATCCTCCCAACGTCAGCAAAATCTACTCCTACTTTGAATGCCGTGGCAAGAAAGGCTCCCAGTTCAGTGAAGTGGTGTTCTTTGGTCTCCAGTATCTGCTTAAGAAATACCTCACAGGTACGTTTAGTCCAACAAAACATAGAGAGAAAACCCAAGATAAGCTACACTTGCACAGATAAAATATGGTGCATATTTAGTGATGACTATGTGATAACAGCTGCTGAGCAGTTTACTGCATATGGAGTCATTAATTAATATTCTCAGCATGTGAGTGAGGTTATAATGAGTCGTTTTCTACTGTACAGGCCAAGTCATCACAGAGGAGAAGATTCAGGAAGCAAAGCTCTTCTACCAGATGCACTTCAAGCAGGCTGTATTTGATGAAGAGGGCTGGAGAAATGTCCTTGAGGTACACAAAGGATTGAGATGGACAACTGGAATTCACATACAGGAGGGAGAGAGAGGGAAATGTCACGTTTGTAACCTAAGGTAAATGTTCTTTCCTCTGTGTCAGAAACATGATGGCCGTCTTCCCATCCGGATCAAAGCTGTACCAGAGGGTCGGATCATACCGAGGGGCAATGTGCTCTTCACTGTGGAGAACACAGATCCAAGCTTCTACTGGCTCCCTAACTACATTGAGGTAAATAAAACTCCTTCTTTCAGTGTTCAGGACATCGCGCACCAAGTCTTTTTATTTGTTATGCATCTGTAAATCTGCAATCCAATGAAATACATGTCACATACAGACGTTACACACTGACTGATGTGTCTTACGTATCGCTGTATTCTATATCTACTCCATTCAAGCACTACGACATGCACTAGCATTGTTTCTAAAACGGGCTAATGAATGAACAACATGAACACGAACAACAACATCAGTAAGCCGCAAACAATCTGGTGTTTCATGCATCAACCTTTCAGGTTCTAACGGCTCTGAAGGCTTTTGAAGGAAGTCAAGCTGCTCCGAAAACTTTAGTGATTTTGGAGACGGTGTGTTAACATGATAAACATTACATGAGGGACGTCACTATTTGTTTTGACATATGACAGCCTTTAGAGTCTGTGTATGACTTTGGAGGTAAGCAGAAGCCAAACTTGCCGTGGATCTACACCTGAATAGGATCCAGCTTTAAATGACTGTTCCTATTGTTTCTAATTAATTGTCATTAGAGATCTTAGCAAACCTCTCTCTTCCTTTTGGATGCAGACAATGCTGGTCCAGATGTGGTATCCCATCACAGTGTGCACCATATCCAGGGAGTTTAAGAAGATCCTGGCCAAGCACCTGAAGGCCACCTCAGGGAGCCTTGAAGGTCTGGACATGAAACTGCATGACTTTGGCTACAGAGGAGTCTCCTCACAGGAGGTCAGGAAGTTCTCTGTCTCTATCATTAGCTTGTTGAGACAGGGTCACTCCACTCAACTAAAACTATTGTACGTGTGATTTCATTTCTTTAGCTGGTAGTTAAAGGAACAGTTCAAGCCTGTGGTGAGCCATGTCACGGGTCAAAGGACATCCACTCTGCAGATGATAGCACAATGTTGACCCGATCAAATTCAAAGGATTCTCATGATATGCTGTAGCCCTGTTCACTTCACTGCACTTACTACACACACACACGTCAGAATTCATTGAAAGTCTAAGGAGAAGTCTTACATGATCAAAATAAAGTGACAAAAGAAGTGCAATTGTAAGTCTCTTGTGCAACTGAACTGCTGAGTTGGACAATGTGTTGTAAGAGGATCCCCAACACTTAATCCTATATTTGTTCATGATAACATACAATATTATAGAGCACATGAATAGTATAGTGGATGGAAGAACAAATGACTAATGATTTGTTAAATCCATGTTTGCACTTGTACTGCAGTACTGTGTTCTACTGTGTTCTACTGTGTTCTACTGTGTTCTACTGTGTTCTACTGTGTTCTACTGTGTTCTACTGTGTTCTACTGTGTGTGTGACGCAGTGGTTAGCACTGATGCCTCCCAGCCAGGAGGTTCTGAGTTGGAACACGCTGGCAGGCTTGGGCCTGACAGTGGAGTGGAGTTTGAATGTTCCCTGTCTGCTTGGGGTTCCCACGTTTTTGAACAACCACGCTTATGAATTTACTGCAGAGTGCGTCACTCTCTATCTTCTGCTGAATGTCAATGTTGCTCAACCAGTAGTCAAACTTTCTGTGTCATCAAAAAGAAATAATAATCCAGCCTGATCATCAAACAAGATGATATTTCCTTATATAGAACTAAGATTTCTAATTAAAAGGATGGATTGGTTGACACATTCCACAGCAAGATATCAACACGTGTTTCACTTTCACATGATTTGAGTAATATACCATCATAACATACGTAACATGACGCTGTGCTCCTTGTAAAGTGAACGGCCCCAGGGGAACAACAAATGCACTGAAGGTTGTCCACTTGTGACTGGATCAGTCTGGACAGATCTTCATGACAGGTCCGAACTAGGCCTTCATTCCCGTCTGTGAATGGTTGTTCCCATCCAATGCAGCCTGTGATCGGTTCCGGCTCCCGACAAGCTTGTAGAGAGTGAATAGATGGTCTGTGAACTGAGATCAATGAATCAACATCAGGAGGTAAAATGAATCATGTTCCACCTCTACTGTCCAGTCTGCAGCTTTAGGTGGAGCTGCTCATCTAGTTAACTTCGGCAGTACAGACACAGTAGCTGGACTGTTGATGGCTCAGCGGTACTACAGCTGCCCGATGGCCGGCTTTTCCATCCCAGCAGCAGAACATAGGTATAATACACATGAATGACTCAATGATTTCCATGTATGTGTGATGTGATGATAATAATGAATAATGTTTGACAATACTTTGATCATGTTTGTAAAAACGTGATTGATTTTATATTTTAATATTGAACATGTGACTCATGTGACTACAGATGATGAGTGAGAAATGATTGTTCATAGCATTGTGATCTCACAGTCCACTTTGATCTCTTGATCAGCGACATGTGACCCCTTCCTAAAAATATTGACTGCGACCTTCCTGTCCTCAAGCACCATCATCTCCTGGGGGAAGAGCAGGGAGAAAGATGCATTCGAGAGAGTCTTGGACGAGTTCTCTTCTGGGCCGGTCTCTGTGGTCAGCGACAGTTATGACATCTTCCACGCCTGCAAACACATCTGGGGAGACAAGCTGAAGGAGCGAGTGATGGAGCGTGGCCAGGACTCCTGTCTGGTCATCCGGCCGGACTCCGGAGACCCCGCTGAGACTCTTATTGAGGTGCACACCGGCTGGATTAGACAGTCAGATTAGATTAGACAGAAATAAACACAATCAGGCAATACTGGTGTGATTTCTTACTTAGATTTGTACCATGTGTGATACTCTGATTTCTTGACCTTTCTTTCTGTTCAGTTATGAATGTATCAGCAGATCTACAAACTTCAAACTTAACCTCCAATATTAGGAAATAAGTTGGAATATGAAATGTTAAAAAAGCCCAATAGTTATTTGAGGGTCTTTGTGTTGCTGTTGTACCTGCTATGTAGTGACAACAGCACAATGTAGGCACTACTTCAGTTATCCAAACACACCACCTGATTCATGTTTCTCTCTTGCTACACCTTTAATGCATCAAAATGTTCCGTTGACTTTAATTTCCGTCGACCTCAGCAGTAAGACTTGTATCATATCACTACTGTACGATACATCATTAGTCATTGGAATGTTATGTTGGTGTGGTCATTAGACTTCATAGTACAAAATGCTCTCATACAACTGCACATGTACAGTATGTGAAGGCTGAGTTTTAGAACGGGGTCGTCCTCGGTAACGGGGTCGGTAGGGGGGCTCGCTGTTCCCCGCCCACTCACACACACTTTACGCATCTGGCTTTCACTTTTTGTAAGCATCAAGATCTTACAGGTGTGGAGATAAATGATGTCTGAGCTCTAAGCTGGGTATTGACCCATGATTACTCAAGTGATGATGTTGGCATGACCACCGAGTGCTCTGTTCATAATGTGGCAGCAGCTGCATGCCACATCTGGACCCAACGCATGGAATAACAAACTGCACCAACACCCACATGTTGGACTCAAACTTATAAAAGTATTGTTTGTCCTCTAGGTCATCAGGATTTTGGAGGAGTGCTTTGGATGTTCTCTGAACTCTATGGGATACAAGGTGCTGCCTTCTTACCTGCGAATCATTCAAGGGGATGGTATTGACATCAGCTCCGTGGAAGAGGTAAGAAACAGTTTGGTTGCAGTGGCATAGAGTCCAGTTAAACATCTGACAACGTAAACAATAGCTCTGCTTTACCCTCCACACATGGATACATCAGGATCATGTGACAACATCTTGATGAATAAGATATTCTGTGATAGACTTATCACACTTTTGCTTTTTATTATCTTTAACAATGTTTTTCACCAGGATTGCCCTCAAACCTTTGCACGAGTGATGTTGGTAACTGTAATGTCCCCCTGTCACCCCTCAGTCTGACAGCCATTGTGCAGGGAGGATTCATCAGAGACAATGATGGAGTTCACAGGGTTCTGTTCAGAGGCTGCAGTCAGCATCTCCAGAGCACAGACAACATTCAAGGATACTCTCAGGCCCTCAGAGCCTCTTTGCATCTGTCAATGGTGAATTGGGGTTTCAATCCTTCTCTAAGATGAATAGTTACTTGAGAAGCAGTTGAGGAACGACCCCAGCACCTTCCTGAGAGCTCACACCTTTTCAACCAGAAGCTCACAGAGCGGTCGGAACAAAAAGGCAGAGCTGCTGACTGCAGCGTTTTTTCCTGATGTGGCTGGAAACTCGCTCTGAAGTTCTTTCATGGACATCATTCCAGTTCTTGCCCTTGAGCTGACAGAAAGGATTTATATTACTCTGCTTCCACATGAAATATAAGTTGTTTTTGTTCCAGATTCTTCAGAAGCTGAGTGATGAAGGCTGGAGTGCAGAGAACGTTTTCTTTGGCTGTGGCAGTGCCTTGCTTCAGAAACTCAACAGAGATACACTCAACTGTGCCTTCAAGTGCAGCTATGTGGAGACTAATGGCAAAGGGGTGAGTGGGAGAACTGTGGGGTGTGCTGTGGTACTGCCTAGGATTGTAGTATTGTAAGAACTGTTCAGATTTAATTTACTGATTTGATTCTCAACAGCTGATCATTCAAAAAACTGCAGAGAATCATCAACAACTCTGCTGTCTGGCTGCTGTTTTACTATTCTGGTTCAGTCATCCATCGAGGCAGACGGTCTTAGTGACATTTAGGAGCCAGATAATATACTTGTACAATATTGTTCTAACTACTTATTGGGTCTTTATTATCGACTTAAGTGCGGTTGCACCAAGCAAATCTTTACCTTGTCTTAACTACGCCCGGTCTTAACTCAAATGTTATAATGGGTACGATATCTAAACTAATCAACAAGGTCTGAGGTTACAAAATACCCTGAACAGTCACTTTTGACAAACTATTTGCAGAGGTACTGTACATGACAATGTATTACTTGAGTGTGTAATATATATATACTGCAGTGAAAGGGACCGATCACACCTCTACAACAGTACATCTGTTTACCAAACAGGTTATCAGATGCTTTGTTTGTCTGTATCACGGCCACAGGTCCTCTTCAATGAACTCCTGAGCATGTGGAACAGACAGCTTCACTTCTTTTGTGTACATCTTCTCTTAGATGGATGTATACAAGCAACCGGTGACCGATCCATCTAAGAAGTCAAAGAAGGGCCGATTATCACTGAGAAGGAACTCTGATGGTCTCCTGGAGACAGTAGAGAGAGGAGCAGGCAAGCCTGAGGAGGTGGGTCACAGCTCCAACACATAGCTGTCAGACAGGAGGCGTTTCACTGCTTCCTGACCACTGGAGTCCTACCAGAAGAGGACGTTGAGCCACTGTTCAGCAACCCCCTTAAACTTGTTACAGTGATGAGGCCAAGCTAATGTATTTGTGTAGCGTGTTTCATACCAGTGGCAACTCAAGGTGCTCGACACAATACACAGTGAACGCACAAGGAGCAAACAACATGAAATAAAATCTATCATTCAGTCATTTAGCTTGGATTTGAATGTTGTTGTGCTATTACAGTTGTTATATACATCATACCTCATTAGAGTTTGTTTGATACCAACTTCATTTTTAAGTTGTAATGACATTTTCACTAAAGTCAAATACAGAAATTGATCTAAAATGTACTGTAATAAACTGAACTGGACACCGTTTACCTGCACTGGTCCAAAAGTTAACTAGCTATGACTGTTAGAAACATGTTATGTTCTAAAACCGAATTCTTTCAATGAGCAGTACTTTGAGCAGGATGAATTCTCCAGGTTCATTCAGTGCTCCTGTCTGAAGTCCTGATCCACCTGAAGGTCAGGTGTGAAGCAGACCGTGGATGTCGAACCAGACAACCACTCTGTGTCCGTGTCACATGCTTTCGATCCTGCCACGTTCCTTCAGGAGACAAGCAGCAGGTCCTGAGTGTTTCCACTCGGAGGAGAGAAGTGAACACGGCTCAGATTATGACTCGGTCTCTCTTTCGCCCAATAGTCCTATATTTAGATATTGGACCAATTTATCACAAAACATTCTGTCTCCGAACATTCTGACAGTAAAATTACAGATTGATCAGGAGAAGATTAACTGAGATGTGATATCACTGATCTCACATCTCCTCTGTCAGGGTGCTTTACCCTCGTTGGGGGTTCCCTGCAGCGCTGCGGACATTGTTTTCCGAAGGCATTAATTTATCCAATCAACAATCACACGTTCAAATGAGGTGGTGGGGTCTTCCGGGGAGGTGGTCATAGATGGAGGGTGTTTCTATTGGACATTTATCCAAACCACTTTACTTTTCTTGCTGATGCTGGAGGCCATTCAAGGTGCCAAGCGGCACATCAAGAGCAATTAGTTATTTTGTGTCTTCACAAACCTGAAGACACCTCCTGAAAGCATGCAGACACATCTGAATAATGTTGAATACATCCCATGAGCCAGCAACAAAAGAATTGGGACTAACGGAAGCTCATAATCCTCAAAGCTGCCAACTCTTAGATGTAAAGGACATTCTGTCCACTTGGGGTCAATCATCATACCTCGTCTGTAACAGCAGGCTGATGTTTCAAACATGTTAGCTTCCTGGCTTGTTGTCTAATGTTCACTTGACAGGACAGTAGAACGGAACCAAAGAAGGTCATGTTTGGATGGTTGGAGAAGATACAAGGACTGTAATGTGTTTGATGTGTTACTCACCTTGTCCTCTGTGTCAGGATCTCCTGGTGACTGTGTTTGAGAACGGCAGCCTGCTGAAGGACTACTCCCTGGAGGAAATCCGTAAGAACGCTCGGCTGCGGGACGAGGAGGTGACCCCCACCGAGCACAATCAAGAGGAGCTGCTGCACAATCACATCATTAATGGGACTCATTAGATTGTCAGGCCCCAACAGCTGGACACTGGACTTGGATCTATTAGTTCCACTGCACCTGTCACGGCCTTGACCACAACCACTGAAGCTCAGGGTCAAATATGATCTTCTATTACTTCTTTTCTTCCATGTATGGATACAAATATATATACTCCCTGTGTGGGGTGCTGCTGGACAAACACAATTAGGTTCATCTTTGAAGAGGCTAGATATTTTCTTAACACATGCAGTATCTTTACACGCGAGTATTTTCACACCAAAAATGACTTGACACTTCCAAATCTACTGATCCTCCATTCTGTTTAAATCTACCAATAGTAAACAGTATTACTGATCATTGTAATGTGACAATGTGTTTGTTATACAATATTTACAGTATTTAATTGAACCTTCCTGTCAGAGCCTGTTTGAGCAGAACAACATGCAGCTTCTTGGCAGGTCACACTAGTTTTAAATTCCCTATCAAACCCACTAGAACTCCGATGTTAGAGATGAAGGAGGAGCTCAGCGTCTCCACAGTTCATCAATGAGAAGCTGTCCTTCCATCTCAGCATCAGGTCTTCTGCTGGTCTCACTCATGGTTTCCAAACATGTCGTGCAACCACTCATTAGAAAATGATTCTTCTACTGGCTGTGAGCAGTTTGACCAAAGCGTCATTTTTATTCATCTCACATAGAATTTGTTTTCTAATCGACGTGTCTGAGGCCGAATCCAAGTTCCATAAATGTAAGGAAATAATCTTAAACTAAATTTATTGAGCAAAAAACACTTTGTTTTCTACCATCACTGCCAAATGTTTCTACATTCTGAATTAGTAGTGCTTGTTCTCTCTAAGAATTAGTCTGATTAGAGGTGAATGTTTCGTGTCCTGACTGCTGCGGTGACGAGGCGCCTGGATGCAGGTGTTGACTGTTGTAGGTGATGTGAGTTTGTGTTTCCGAGCGTCCTGTTGGTTTTCGTTTAAACTCTCTCACCTGCCTGCACACGCTGCATGAACCCTCTGCAGGTGAAAGTAAAACTGAAGCGTAATCTGAGATGAATTGCAATGTTTACATCTCTGAATTTAAATGAACTTGGTAGTTGTGGATGGACATTCATCACCTTCTGGGTATTTTAGTAAATAACTATTTATTTTGGAGATAATGCTTTGATATTGATCGGGATTACAAACACCTGATGATAATTCTAATGACATGGAAGGAATGTGGCTTCAATGTGCCGATTCAATCCCAACTCAAACTGACTCAATATTAAGATCATTTTATTTGGAAAGATTGTGATTTTGTTTTTTACTTAAATGTCTGTACATGTTTAGTTGTGTATGAGTATGTTCAGATGAAACATTGAAAACGGGGATATTGAATGTCTTTGCTGGATTAAATGTTGAACTATTATTGCACAACGCTAAAAGTACTTTATGTAGTTAAACATGCTGAACATCAGATCTGGTTTGTTATCAGCAGGCAGTCAGTTAAAGAGTTGAATCTGCACCTGGTTGGGACATCCAAAGGTCGGATAATATAAAGTGGATATTGTTTAAAACAAGGCAGAGTAAAACTGCTTTTAAAGAGGATGAGACTCTCCTGCAGATCCAGTCTGGACATTCTGTCAACTGGTTGACTTTGAATCCTCACACTTGATGTCCCAGTGTCCTTCAACATGCCTTATTATTCCTTTCCTGCACCCTCCAGGCTACACGAGGGGAAACATAACTTCAAATCAAAGAGGCATGAAAGATGCTGAATGTAGGAAACACATCAATGATTACTTTTGATTTAAAGTCCTGCCAAGCGATTCAATCAGAAGATTCAGGACTGCTGCCAGATGGAAGCACCAGCTCCAGGTAGACCCCTCCTCTGGAGGAATAGTGACACTGTGTTTTGTCCTTTCATGACCCAAGAACACGACTCTGAAACTACAGCGGGTTTTTGAACAGTTTAAGTGTTGATTTGTTTTTAACTGATCTCTGTCTTTTAATATTCCTGTAACTTTCCTGTTTTAAAAACAGACTTTCGTAAGAATAAAAAGAACTGAAAGCTTTCATACTTGGATGAGACATTTTCTATAATTGGAACTCTTCAGTTTTCCACAACACTTGATAAGAAAGGTTGTTACTTTAAACTATTCATGTTGTCCTTGATAGAGCATCTGTCATCAGAATAATTACAGCTAAAGGGATAATATTATATTTCCATGTCACAAAAATGGTGTTAGAGTCCAACTTCACTTCTCTCTCAGGTCCGGACATGATGAGGTTAATGACCAGCAGTGTGTCACTGCCTCCTCGGTCAGAGTACTGCGGTGTGACCTGCTTTGAACGCAACAAATATGATATATTATTAATGTGGTGAAATGTTATGGGAAGTGTGTTAGAACATTTCTTAACACCCTCGGTCGGTTGCAGCTGCAAGGATTGGAAGATCCTTCCTACCCAAAGACCTCTGGTCCAGGTGCCAGGTGGGTTTCACACGCTCACCTGTTTCATTGACTCCGGGGCCGATGTCAGCGTGGACGACAAACTCGCCACTCAGCTGGAGCTAGACCGAGTTCTCCTCCCCCAGCCTGTACCGGCCAGCGCTCTGGACGGTCATCTTCTGGGCTCGGTCACTCATCAGACCGCTCCTGTTCATCTGATGATTTCTGGCAACCGACATGAGACACTACAGTTCCACATCCTGCCATCTCTACAGCCACTAGTCCCTCACATCGACTGGTCCACGGGGGCCATACTGGGATGGAGCTCGTCATGCCATCAGATCTGCCTCAAACAAGCCTCAGTGCCTCACTTATCACCAGTCACCAGTCCTGCTCCGGATTTGTCTTCTGTGCCAGCTGAATACCGCGACCTCCAGGAGGTATTCAGCAAAACCAAAGCCCTGTCTCAGCCACCTCCTACTGTAGACCCTGTGATTGTGCCATTGACCTCCAACCCGGTACTTCTCCTCCCAGGGGGCGCCTTTACTCCCTGTCTACACCTGAGAGGGAGGCCATGGAGGGTTCCATCCACGACTCTCTGGCTGCAGGCATCATCCGCCCGTCATCGTCTCCAGCTGGGGCCGGTTTCTTCTTTGTGGGGAAAAAGGACAAGTCACTAAGACCCTGCATCGATTATCGGGGCCTTAACGATATCACTGTGAAGATCCGATACCCACTCCCTCTCATTTCCTCTGCCTTCGAACTGCTAGAAGGAGCCACCATCTTCACAAAACTCGATTTGGGCAGCGCCTACCGTTTGGTCCGGATCAGAGAGGGGGATGAGTGGAAAACTGCCTTCAATACCTCCACCGGACTCTAAGAGTACCTGGTCAGCCGTTCGGTCTGACCGATGCCCCAGCAGTGTTCCAAGCTATGGTGAACGATGTACTGAGAGATATGCTGAATATACATATATTTGTCTAC
>CAAKHC010019419.1:0-11783 GCA_901007825.1 Macroramphosus scolopax | reverse complement strand
TAACATGCAAATGGACCCAGAAAAGGTTTCTGCAGTGACCACCTGGCCTGTTCCGGAGAACCGTAAGCAGCTTCAGAGGTTCCTGGGCTTCGCTAACTTCTACCGGAGGTTTGTCCAGGGCTACAGCACGATTGCTTCTCCCCTCACCACGCTTACGTCCTCCAAGATCCCGTTCCGGTGGTCTCCAGCAGCAGAGGTGAACCTGAAATCCCGGTTCACCTCTGCTCCCATCCTCCAGATCCAGATCGACAGTTCGTAGTGGAGGTGGCCGCATCGGATGTGGGTGTTGGGGCCGTTCGGTCTCAGCGAGCTGCCCCGACCAGAAGCTTCATCCTTGTGCCTTCTTCTCACGCCGACTCACTCCAGCAGAGAGAAACTATGATATTGGTAACCGGGAACTGCTGGCAGTGAAATTGGCGTTGGAGGAGTGGCGTCATTGGCTTGAGGGAACCCAACTACCGTTTGGTGTGGACTGATCACTAAAACCTAGAGTACATCCACACAGCTAAACGCCTCAACTCCAGGCAACCAGATGGTCCCTCTTCTTTACGAGGTTCCACTTCACCCTCTCCTATCGTCCCGGTTCCCGCAACGTCAAGCCAGATGCCTTGTCCCGCCGCTTTCACGATGGAGATTAGTGTTCGCTGGTCTAACACCGTCTGACAATAACACCACTATCTTGACGGTGGTAGACCGGTTTTGTATAATATAAAATTTTGTCCCCCTGACTAAGCTGCCCTCCGCCAAAGAGACGGCCATGGCAGTCCTCCAACATGTGTTCCGGCTCCATGCGCTGCCCGTGGATGTGGTTTCCGATCGTGGTCCTCAGTTTACCTCCATATTCTGGAAGGAATTCTGCAAGTTACTTGGGGCCTCAGTCAGCTTGTCCTCGGGCTTCCATCCCCAGTCCAACGGCCAGACCGAGAGAAAGAACCAGGAGATGGAGACGACCCTGAGGTGCATGGTTTCCCAGAATCCTTCCTCCTGGGCCCAACAACTTCTGTGGGTGGAATACAGGTGGAGGAGGAGGAGGTGTCCTGTCCTTCAGTCCAGGCGTTTATTCGCTGCCGCTGAACTTGTGCTCGAGCACGAGCATCTCTGCTGGGCTCGGCTAACCGCTATTCGGTGTCGGCTAACAGACGCCGTACTCCTGCTCCCATCTACCAGGTTGGCCAGAAGGCTTGGTTGTCCACTCGAGACCTCCCTCTGCGGGTAGAATCCAAGAAGCTGGCACCCAGGTTCGTGGGTCCTTTTGTGATTGAAAGAATCATTAATCCAGCTGCAGTAAGACTCAAGCTTCCCCGGTCCATGAGAGTTCAGCCGACCTTCTACGTCTCCAGAGTGAAGCCGGTCAGGAAGAGTCCCCTGGTGTCGGCAGCTCCACCACCGCCCCCTCCACACCTCATCGATGGGAGTTCTGCCTACACAATTCGCTGCCTGCTTCAATCCCGCCGCCGGGGAAGGGGTCTCCAATACCTCGTTGATTGGAAGGGGTCTCCAATACCTCGTTGATTGGAAGGGGTACGGTCCAGAGGAGAGATCTTGGATTCCGTCCTCGATCCGATTTGATGAACTGGTTTGACTCGGCCCCGCCTCCACTCCACTCTGCAGCAATCTGCAGAATCACACACACCTGTTCACTCATCTGCACACACCTGACTCCTATAACCTGGTCACCATGAAGACTCCTGTTTGCACACATCCGATGTCAGGCTGTCCTTCGACACCTCCTGCAAGACTCTCCAGCATTCACCTACTTGTCAGACTTTTACTTCCAGGTCACATGTCTTGTTTCTCTTTGTCTCTTGCTTCAAAGGGAGAAACAATCAATGACATTCCTTTTGGTTAGTGTTTTTTTTTATTGGTGTGATTACTTATTTGTAACACTGAATGCTGAAACGAAGGCTGTGATTTTGTTTTGTTGAGGTTTGTAGTACCTGCACTACATCCCAAACATTCCAAGAGTACTCCCATTGTTATTAGATACAATTAGTAATTTATCTTTGATTTCATACATTAAAATCCTATTACATTTTCATGAAAGAGGCTCTCAACAAATGCTACAATTTAAAGGATATTTCCAGTATTTTTGAACTGGCTCATTTACAGCTTAATGTTTAATAGGGACATTTATTGGAATCAATCCAATATTGGTTGATAACAATATAAATGAGGCGGGGCATTTTTCCTCGTCAAAGTACTAAGTGCTTGTTTTTGCCATTAATAGACTCCGATTATTATCCTAAGTGTCTGACAGCATTACAGAAAGCATCACGACAGAGATGGAACCTTTTTGTTTCCATTGATCCTGCTGCATTATTCAACCTCTGTAACATAACTGATGCAGGTCAGCTGACAAGATTTCCTCCACTGTCTCCTTGCTCAATGATCATTTCTTTTCCTGTCTATTATTTAGAATCAGGTTTAAACATCCTGGAATTATTCTTGAAGTAGTGCACATTTCCTTGAGACTCTCTTGTCTACAAGTGGGTTTGGTATTTGTCCTTTATTCCCCCGTGGCTCCACACTAAGTCATGTATTGAACTGTAAGCAACTCATTTTAAACAAGCCGTTGTGCTTTTATGAGCGATCCAGTTTAGAGGACCATTGAATTGTGAACTGTACTTGTACTGCTTCCATGTCCTTCTAAATAAAGCATTCAATCAATCAATCAATAAATCTTCCTGGGTTCTACTGTAGATCTACCATAGTTCCACTGTGGATCTACCATAGTTCTACTGTAAATCTTCCTGGGTTCTACTGTAGATCTACAATGTTTCTACTGTAGATCTACCATAGTTCTACTGTAGATCTGTAGTCAGCCCCTTCCTCTTCTGTGTTTCATTTGATTTACTGCTCCATTTCTACTGGCTCTAATTCGGGTTCTGTTGGTCTTTCAGGGTCATACGGGACCCAAAGGTGTCTGTGGTGTCCAAGGTGTGCTGGTAAGTCCAGATCCAACCACGGGAACAATGAAGGAACGCAGGGTTTTGCTGATACTGACTGTTCTTTCAGGGTTCGGATGCTCTTCCTGGAATCAGAGGAGAGAAGGGAATTGTAGGATTTCCTGGCCCCCGGGTGTGTAATCTACCACCTTTACATCATTGATCAGTAAAGATCTACTAAACATCCTTCCTGTGATGGATTGTCTTGCTTGTGGTATTGAGAGGACAATTTACAGGCTGATTGTTGGTCGTCCTTTGAGGGAAACAAACATTTGATTCAGATGGAAACAACAGCTGTGGGTTGTTTGTGATTTTTAGGGATTCCCTGGAAATCCTGGTGGAAGTGGTGAGAGAGGAGTCAAGGTGAGTCAGCAAAACACAAACTTCTGTTTTAAAGACCATTAGTCAACTGATATGCTGTCTAACATGTGAGGACAGACTGGGTCAGCAAGTATAGATATCACAACAATCACATCGCTTCATTTATCATTTATGACCTGAATTTAAACGAATGATGATGGTATGACTTTTGCTTTTAATAACATTTCATTTAATAAATCGCCTGAAACAAAGTATGTTTGCCGCGAGTATCAATAATTCAACTTCTGTTCTCTTGTCACTAGAACATTTTTATTCTACTCAGAAAATTTCTCTTAGCTGTTTCATCATGCAGTCATAAAGATCTCAGAAACCACGATTCCATGGTGTCCTGTGGGTGTGTTTTAATGATTCATTTCTCGTTTCATTGTTGTTTTTTTGAATATGTGTATTAGGGGATTTTGGGAAGTCCAGGACTTCCAGGTCTGATTGGACGAGAAGGTCTTAAGGTCAGTTTGTTTGTTCACCTGTTTGTCATGTTTCAGCACAAACATTGTTATGTAACGTTGTCATTTTTAGTTTCAGTGTTTGATCTACGATCAAACTAAACCTCCTACTTATATTTCTTCCTTTTTGTTTCTGTAATGAATGTATTGTATGTCTTTGTGTAGACACAATATCATTTATCTCTCTTTTCCCAGGGCATGATGGGAGATCCAGGTCCTAAAGGCCTCCCTCAGGACGCTGACATCATCCATACAGGTAGGAATCATTACTCTGATCTATCAGCTGATTGATAAACCAGCACTAAACAAATACTAGTGACAAACTCCTTTCCTTGATTCCTTGAGAAGTTCCCTGTCTTGAAAAAGCAAACAAAGGAAGAAAAAGCACAATGGCATGGGAACGACTTTGTACTAGTAATGCAATTTATGCAGTTCTGTAGCGAGTCAGAGTCACTGAACTCAATCAATATCAAATGGTTTCATAGAACCTCACAAAGTGAACGTTATCCTGTTTCAAACAGCTTGTTGCTAACGAAGACCTCCTCATCAGAGACGTAGCTCAGACAACATCCTGGGCGACAGCAGGTCATTGACAGCAGGTCACTGACGGCAGGTCAATGATGGCAGGTCACTGACGGCAGTTCACAAACGGCAGGTCATTGACAGCAGGTCACTGACGGCAGGTCAATGATGGCAGGTCAAAGACAGCAGGTCACTGACGGCAGTTCACAAACGGCAGGTCATTGACAGCAGGTCACTGACGGCAGGTAAATGACTGCAGGTCACCGACGGCAGGTCAATGACTGCAGGTCACCGACGGCAGGTCACCGACGGCAGGTCAATGACTGCAGGTCACCGACGGCAGGTCAGGGACAGAAAGTCACTGACGGCAGGTCATTGACGACCGGTCAATGACGGCAGGTCAGTGATGGCAGGTCACTAATGGCAGGTCAATGAGTGCTGGTCACTGACGGCAGGTCATTGACAAGAGATAAGTGACGGCAGGTCAATGACAGCAGGTCATTGACGACCGGTCACTGATGGCAGGTCAATGAGTGCTGGTCACTGACGGCAGGTCATTGACGAGAGATAAGTGACGGCAGGTCAATGACAGCAGGTCATTGACGGCAGGTCAATGACGGCAGGTCAGTGATGGCAGGTCACTAATGGCAGGTCAATGACAGCAGATCATCTGACGTCAGGTCAGGGACGGAAAGTCACTGACGGCAGGTCATTGACGACCGGTCACTGATGGCAGGTCACTGACGGCAGGTCATTGACGACCGGTCACTGATGGCAGGTCACTGACGGCAGGTCATTGACGACTGGTCACTGATGGCAGGTCAATGAGTGCTGGTCACTGACGGCAGGTCATTGACGGGAGTGACAGCAGGTCAATGACGGCAGGTCATTGACGGGAGTGACAGCAGGTCAATGACGGCAGGTCATTGACGGCAGGTCAGTGATGGCAGGTCATTGCAGGCGACTTGTCCATGAAAATGTTGCAGTAGTCCAACTGGAAGGATGACAAGTTCCTGGACCAGCAGTTGTGTAGCTTTCATGGTGAGGAAAGGACGAATGTTTCATCGAATGTAGAGTGAGAACTTACAGGAGCAGGTTTTCGCTGCGATGTGTGCAAAGCAGGACCACTGGTTGTCCAGGGTCCCTCAGGGTTCTTTGCATTCTAAGAGGGTAGACTTCAATTTTAGGTTGTGCGTGGACATTCAAGCACTAATTCATTTTCTACACCAAATTTTACCTAAGACTTAAAGACATGACAGGAGAGGAGCCAGACCCTCCACTACACTCGTAAAAAAATTCTAAGTCAAAAATAAGGAGTACTGCTGTAGGTTTAATTGTGATATGAAGAACAATAAAGTTTTACCATAAATAATCACAAACTTTAAGTCAGTTAATGCAAAATCCAACAACTACTCAAATATCTAGAGGAAGCATTTGGCCCATTCAAAAGAATCACTTTGGGCATGAGCTCCAAGACGAGATGCCCCTGATGAAGGCCACAAAGCTGAAATGTTTTGACTTCTTTAGAAGTTTTCCTTCTCCATGCACCCTGTCCCTGGTAGTAGGTGAAGTTGTGTCAGAAACACTTATTCTGCTTCAACAAGACAAGTGAGTTAAACAACGCCTCGACAAATAAGATCATCTGCTACATAACCTTCAGTTTCCTTAAACGCTGAAGCTAATCCTGTCTTCAAGGTGATGCTGGGGATCCTGGAGCCCCTGGACTGAGGGGCCCCCCAGGAGATAGGGGAATGATGGGAATGCACGGCCCCACAGGAGCCTTCGGCAGATCCATACCTGGTTAGTAACTGCAACCTGTGAGGAGCATGATCAGTCGGGATTCAGGGCAATAGCCAGTAATGACAATATCAATTTAATTTGAGTTTATGTGGCTGCAATGTCAAATGGGAAAAATTCACTCATTATAATTTGTCTGTTAATCGGAGAAGATCCATTTATATAAACTATAAAACGGTTTGAAGTGTGATGAATTATAAATGCTAACAAGTAAAGCTATTTTATTACAATATCACATTTACGTCAGTGTATGTGGGGGTCCTAGGGCCAGGAGGTGTTGTAGGTATCTGGGGCATTCTGGGATCCAAAGGTGAGAAAGGAGATCCAGGTCAGGTGTCCATACAAGGTCAAACCCCTGGAGAGCCCGGAAAACCAGGACGCCCAGGACCAAGAGGACGAAAAGGAGACACAGGGAGTCCAGGTAACAGACACTGGTGTTATACCTGCTCTCTCGAGCATGTGACATCACACCTATATTATTATTATTATTGTTATTATTTTACATATTGTTACCATGTGTGATTGTAGTTTGGCATTTTGTCAGTGAAAAAACCCCTCGAGATGGCAGGAAAAAGACCAGGAGGCAGGCTTGCAGGTTAAATCAAAGTATTTACTTCCAGTCTGGACAACATAAGTGAAATAACCAAAAATAACAGAAACCTCAAAACTCAACCAAAAAGGAACCCGAGCGGTATGGCATCCGCCTCTCTCCATCGCAGCCCATCACTTCTCCTGAGCTGTTCTCCGAAGATCCCTTATATCTCCTACATAAACCCCACCCATGTCTCCAATTAACCAATCAACGTGCATGTGCGATTAACCCAAGCTGCTTCCCATGTTCAATCAGCCTCTGGCGCCACCCCCACCAGGCCTCAGGCAGCCTCCCCCTTGCAGCCCCTGGCAACCAAACAAACACAAGTATTAGATTCTCCGTCACAGCAGAATGTGCACCTTCTGTGGGACGGAGAATCCATAAGTTATAAAACAAAACATTGTAACATTAATTACTCAGTCTGCTCTGTCACACATATATTCAGTGAAATCATTTTATGTTCTAATATTAATTGTCAACACAATCTGTTGTTCTGCTTACTTTCTTTTATTTCTCTTTAGGAAGTTATTGCCTTCCTGGAGCTCCAGGAGAGTCTGGAGAAGCAGGTGAACAGGGGACCCCAGGGCCCAAGGGATTCACAGCCTCTGAAGGTAAGTCCATGCACTCCCTATTTATTGATTGGTACCTTGATTGATCAATGAACTGTGCAAGCTGTCATATGACGGTTCATGAGAGAGTGATATCACTTCTATCTTCTTCTATTGTCTGAATTACCCAAAGGAATACCCAAAGGCTTCATCTTGTGTTGTTACAGAACATTAAATACAGTTCCTATGAAAAAGATCCACCTTAAATCAATTGAGCTCTGAACATTTGGTTTGGCTGGTGAATTGATGGGACTTTATCATCATCCATTGCAGTCCTTTGCCTTTGTTTCTTCTTGTGCGTCTTCACTCTGTCAGAAGAAGATTAAAGCTTTTATTGTCACTGTACATTCAGATATACATCAGATTACATTTACATGGTTTTGTACAAGGCAACATACAAAACAGCATTTTGTCAAACAATTGAGAACGGACTGTTGATCAAAGTCTTCATCAGCTAGCCGTTTAAAAATTGGTAAGTAGAATCTGTTGAGGGTTTGTTTTTGCTTTTTGCGTCACCAAGGATGAGAAGAGTCGCAACCGAGATGAGCCAGGCGGAACTTGACCATTGATTGCAGAAAGGAAGGGGCAGTTTGATTAAATGTCCTTCAAGCAAGGACCAGTGTTTTTAACTTGATGCATGCTGAGAGAGGCGGTCGGAGAGGAGGTGTTTTATGAGCAAATTAAGGTTGGTTGAACAGCAGACGAGCAGCAGCATTCTGAGTGAGTTGTTAGGATCTGAAGGCAGAAGCAGGCAGCCCGGCCAGGAGGACATTGCAGTAGTCAAGCATGAAATGACTAATGCCATGACCAAAAGTTGTGCAGTTTCCCTTGTATGGAACTGACACATTTTTCTAATGTTGTAAAGCAGCGGTCCCCAACCTTTTTTGCGCCACAGGACGGTTTCATGTAAGACAATAGCTTCACGGATCAGACTTTAAGGTGTGGGTGGATAAATATGACAAAATAAAATGATACAGCCGGCCGAAAATCAAGTATAAAGTTTGGTCTCCATGTGCCAAAGCAGTTTTCAAGGCCTCAGCAGAGCGGGTCTGGCGCATGAGAATCACCTGTAGCGATAAACCCGTGTTTAAGTAGGACTCTGGATATGGTCTTTTAAATACAGCTTTTTTTTTCTTGTAAGGGTTAGGCTCTTCTTCTTCTGTCTCCTCATTGGGTCTTTCCCCTTTCCGAAGAAGCTCTTTAAAGACGTTTGTTTTCCACTCATTATTTCTAGCTTGTGGGCTTAAAGTAAAGTATGAAGTGACTCAGACGAGCATCTTGACATGTGTCAAGAGACACAGACGCACAGAGGGATGTATCCTGTCATTTTTCAAAATAAAACATCTTTCAGACTGATAATCAATAAAATTCTTTCCGTGCCTTTCCGGGCAAATGTGCAGGAGCGGGTTTTCGCCGCTATGTGTGCCGAGCAGAACCTCTGATTGTCCAGGGTCGACCCGAGGTTCTTGGCATTCTGCGCTGGTAGTACAGTGGTGTTTCTAAAGACATGGAAAGGTCACAGAGGAAACAGTCTTTCCCTGGGAGAAAGAGTATTTCTGTTTCATCCAGGTTGAGCTTGAGGTTGAGTGCTGACATCTAGGCACTAATGTCTTTGAGTCATGCAGCGAAGCGTCCTTCGTCATGAGTGTCTGAGGGGGGAGGAGAGTATAGCTGAGTGTCATCATCATAGCAGTGGTGGAGAAGCTCTGAGAAGAGATAACCTGAGCCCTCGGGGAAGAAGACGACAGCCTCCATGTGGCCTCCCCTGCAAGTACAGAGAAATGGTGCGAGACCAGCTCAGGAAACCAATGTCGCCAACCAATCATCGCCAAGCTGACAGACCAAGGTGTGAAAGGCCGGGGGGATGCAAGTCCAAGCTGGGACGGGGGTCCATCCCGACCATCGACCACCAAGGGCTGGCAGTGCTCCAGCTTAACGTCGAGGGCCTCACCAACGCCAAACTCGAGATCATACACCATCTCGCCGACTCCCACAAGGTTGCAGCCGTCCTCCTACAGGAAACCCACTGTATGGCTGAAGACACCCTCAAGCTGCCCGGGTTCCACCTCGCTGGTTCCATCCTCAGCAGAAGGCATGGGATTGCGACCTTTGTGAGGCCTGATCTAGGCTGGACAGCCACTGGTCAATCTCCACCAGGCACTAGTGTTGAGTGGCTGACCACTAGGATACAGGCAACATCGGTTGTAAACGTATACAAGCCCCCTCCATCTACACTGACAGTGTCGGCCCTCCCGCTTGCCCAGGCAGACGCCATCTACGCAGGGGACTGACTGGAGATACTCCCACACAACACCGGATGGAGAAACGCTGTGTGAGTGGGCCTCCAATGCCAACGCCCAGCTCCTGTTCGACCCCAAAGAGCCACCGAGCTTCCACTCTTCGAGATGGAACACCTTCACCAACCCAGATCTCGCATTTGCTGTATGCCGCAATGGTGACCCAATCCCGGAGAGACGTGTTATTGATAGGTTCCCCCAGTCACACCACCAACCGTCTGCCATCAAAGTCCCATCACTGGTTCACCCCCCCAGACAGAGAGAGCATCAGTCGGTCTACCGGACCCAGGCATCACTGACGCGGACTCAGCATACGCAGCCTACTGCAAAGTGCTCCTAAGCGCAGCAAAAAAGACCATCCCCGTGGCTACAACGCGAGCTACATCCCGGGTTGGGACGAAGAATGCAACCACCTCCTGCATGAACACCAGCAGGCTGGCTCGAGGGAGGACGTGGACGCAACAGCTACGGCACTACTCCACAAACTGGACGCCACACGAAGGGCCAGATGGACTGAAACAGTTGAATCGATTGATTTCACCCATTCCAGCCGTAAGCCATGGCAGATCCTGAACCAGCTCACTGGCAGGAAAACAACACCCACCAAGTGCCCTGTGACAGCTAATGCTATTGCAGCCCAGCTCCTGAAGAGCAGCCAATTTCAAGGTGCAGACAAGAACTTTGCCCGCCTTATATTGCGCGAGGTGTCCTCCCTCTCTAGGGCACCCAATGTTGATGCGGACATGTCCAGAGACTTCACCACCGCTGAACTTAGGGCGGCTATTGGCAACCTTAGGCAAGGCAAGTCCCCGGGGCATGACAACATCCACCCGGAGTTCCTGATTCACCAGAGTGAAACAACATCAGCCTGGCTTTGCTCCTTTTTCAATTCCTGCTTTCAGAGGTCCAAACTGCCTAAGACCTGGCGCCGTGCCACTGTGATCGCCCTGTTGAAACCAGGCAAACCTGCGGATGACCCTAAGGCCTACAGACCCATCTCGCTGCTCTGCGTCCCATTTAAGACCCTGGAGAGGATGATCCTCAGTCGCATAGAGCCAGTAGTGGACCCACAGCTCCCAAAGGAACAGGCTGGTTTCAGACGGGGCAGGTCAACTGTAGACCAAGTAACCCTGCTTACCGAGGACATCGAGGACAGCTTTCAGGCCAATGAGAAGGCTGGAGTACTGTTGCTTGACCTAACGGCCGCCTATGACACCGTCTGGCACTGTGGACTTCACCTGAAGCTCCTGAAGACCATCCCGGACCGGCACATGGTGAGGTTCATAATGGAGATGCTGTCCAACCGCAGCTTCACCCTTCGGACCAGCGATGACCAACGAAGCAGATTGAGAAGGTTGAGAAACGGGGTGCCACAGGGGTCTGTCCTCTCACCACTGCTCTTTAACATCTACATCCACGACCTCCCGGAGACATTATCCAGGCAATATGGCTATGCAGATGACCTGGCCATCATGCTACATCAACCAACGTGGCCAGCGGTGGAAGAGGGTCTCAACCAGGACATGGGCATCTTGGCTGACTACCTACGTAAGTGGCGTCTGCAGCTGAGTATGGGGAAGACTTTGGCGGCCGCATACCACCTCTGCAACAAAGAGGCAAAGAGAGAACTGTCGGTGTCCGTAGATAACCATCATCTGGAACACCAACAAGCCCCCAAGTACCTCAGGGTTCGGCTGGACAGGACGTTGTCCTACAAACAACACCTGGAAGACATCAGAGCCAAAGTGACATCAAGGGTCTCGCTTATCCGCCGCCTCGCTGGCACAACCTGGGGTGCCTCTGCCAGGACACTGCGCATCTCTACGCAAGCCCTGGTGTTCTCTGCTGCAGAATATTGTGCCCCAGTCTGGAGTAGAAGCCCGCATGTGAAGAAGGTTGATCCTGTCATCAACAATGCCCTTCGGATCATAACAGGCTGTCTAAAACCCACCCCCGTGCCCTACCTGTCAGTCCTGGCGGGAATTGCCCCAGCCAGCCTAAGACGAGAGGCCGCTACCCTCACGCTTGCTAGGAAAGCCCACGAACACGACTGGCATATCCTGCACGAAACAACAGTTAAGGCAGTGCCCCCAAGCAGGCTGAAGTCCCGCCACCCCTTCAGCAAGACAGCCCAGCAGATGCTTGGAACCATCCCTGAGGACATATCTGCAAGAGCATGGCTGGCAACTGCCTGGAGG
>CAAKHC010019418.1:33744-51507 GCA_901007825.1 Macroramphosus scolopax | reverse complement strand
CACTAGAATATGCAATTTGTGCCCTGATGGTTCAAACTTAAAGCAAAAGAATAAAAGCAATCACACCAAGTTGTATTTTTAAGAATAAGGAATCTTCTGAAATATGTATTCTTGTAAACAAAGTATATACCGAAGGCAGCATGTAATGACAATCTGTAAACCCAGGACAGATGAATTACAGCCTCCATCAGGACCATTACATGGAACCTCTCAAACAGATTTAATGAAAGCGGATCTCTGTAGTTCTGATGAAGGGAGGATTGATTGCAGGGCTGCTATTTCATCCGGCAGTTGTTTTGCCAAATGTTCCTAATAAAATGGCAGGTGAGTGTATGTTGGTATTCATCTATGCTACCAATCACAGGGCCGATGTCCAGTTGGAGCTGATCCATCACCCACGGGTCCTTCTCAGCTCCCTCAATAAATTCCTCCAAAGAAATTGGACCTGGACAACTAACCACAGAAAGTCACAGCATGAAATCTTAATATCCTATGAAGTTCAATTCATCAAAATAATGTTGGGGCAGATCCAGGACTTTCTTTGACTTTCTTTACCATTGCCCGATAGGTTCTTCTTAGATAAGACAATAGTAAAAGCACAGACAGGAATAATTCTGTACTTAAAATATATATACGGTATATGTTTCAGTTGTGGATTTGCAATAGAAGAGCGGGGTGTTGGCCTTGGCACAGGTCTGTGTGTGCTCTTCAAATGTACTTCTCGTTTTCTTGTGTCTTCCAAGCCATATTTTTCGAGCTGAATCATTTTAGAAGCAACTTGTCTCTTCTCAAAGACAATTAAGGTTACTATAATGGAGAAAAACGATACTTGCTGAAAGTCCATGCAGAGTATACTTAACTTCTAAATAAGCCCTGTGCATAAATCAGTAATGGATCAACTGGAGCTGCAGCATGAAGGGACAACAGGGTGTGTAACGGAAATATTCAAGTAAAATCTCAATCAAACTCTACAAAACAGAGTAGATTGGGTTTTTTTTTTGCAAGTGAGATAAATGAATGTGGTGATAGGACAGTCTTCTGTCTGGAAGGATGAACATGCCTGTGGTAGGGAAGCTCTCTAACTGTGACATCACTGATTTCTCCAACACAGCTTTACTGGAAGTCTGGCTGCATAAAATAATCACATTCACTGATTGTAAAAATCAGGTTTTGTGTCGCTCCCTCAGTACCTAAAGTTTTTGTTCTAGGGATACATAGGAATCTAGCAAACTCATATTCATATTTTAGACAGACATACACATGTCTACTATACCTGCAGTACAGCAGACAGCTGTTGAAAGGCACTGTCATACCACTTTTCAACCAGAGCAATTCAGAGCCAGTGCTTAATCTCTGAAAGATACTTTGCACTTTGACAGGAAAAGAACAGGCACTGCAGGAAAAACTGGTCCGAAGCAGCAACCCTTTCCTGGTCTAGAACCAAGGACAGCTTGTGTCAGTGGCCTGTGGTCCGATTACTGTGACCAACAAGACCAAATAAAGGTTTTTGACTGCCATTACTACAGAAAATATACCTAGTTAAGCTTCTATACCTAGTTCAAAAAAGAATACAAAATAGAGTCAACCAGTCATGCTTGGATGTGAATGTATACTCACAATGCCACAATCAACACTTGCAAAGAGATGATGTAGTCAGCTGTTGTTGTTGTTGTGGCACTAGCTGGAAAAGCGGAAATACACAGTAGGTGTTGACATTCTTCCATTGGTTAATAAACGTGTGTCAACAGTGTTATTTTCGGTTACACCTCCATTTTAGCAATTACACGTAAACGTATTTGACCTTTAATTTTTCGTATATTTAAGTTTTTACAACTAAAATTCTTGATGGCCAATTCATGTTGCAATGAATACTCGGTGGATGCCTCCACAAACCGAGCATACAGGCATATACAGTGACGTAATGATGTGGTTCGATAGTGGCTTTCTAGTAATAGAAAATCACAACGTGATGCATGAATGGGTGGAGCAGGCTCAATGAAGACACTGAAAGTAACCCAACTATACTGCTTCATTATAAGAGTGATGGATTGGTTGAGGGAGAGAATTTATGTCTCTTGATTCATCGTGCAATTAAAACTTTGAACTCTTCGAATGATGGACGGATGCATTATGACAGATATGCACTCTGGAATGCGACAATCACTTGTTCCATTTATTCATATATCGGTATACACAATGTAGCTTACTGGTTTGTGTGGTTAGCAGCACGTTTGTTTATATTCAAGACATATCTCCAGTGATTTAGAGTAATAAAAATACATAAATATTTTCAAACATAGGTAGTTCATGCAACGCTATGCAGACAGTGAGTGAGAAGGACTAAGAGACAAAACATGTGCTGAGCTCATCCAAAAGAAATTTTAGTGGTATCATTGTATCATAAAAGACTGTATAAAAATATATATTTGTTATAAATGAACACTTTGACCAACATTCTCAATATTCAACCATAAAATACATTATACATTTACATCATCCTCCTTTGTATTACAAATTGTGTTTTTGGAGTGTTATTATAAAGAGTTGAAGTAAGACAGCTTCCTCCTCAAACATTTTTACCAATGAGAAAAGTAATGCTCCTGTGCAAGAAGATTGTGTTGTTAGGCTGGTTTGAGCTGGTGAAATCCACTGAAAACACACTGAGAGGCAACATGTTGACTTGCTAATGTGTGTGTTTCAGCACGCACACACTGTGGTCTTATTATGCTGCTGTAGAATAGGGGAGACGTTGGTGGACTCCTGCTTCTTCTCTGTGTTGTGTTGGACCAGCATGTCGGCTGTCCTGCGGCGTGTTTTTTTCACTGTCTGGGATGATGGCGATGATGATGTTTCAGTTGTTCTCTTGCTGTTTGCCGTCCTGCTGCCAACTGTCCTGTTTGTTGTACTTGACTGACTAGGCAGCTCTGCATTACCGTGTGTAAACAAAGGAGTAAGAGCAAACGGATCAAACAAGCTCATGTGGTACAGGCTGTTGTTGCCTGATAGTCCATCCCGTCGTTCAAGGGCAGGGAGGAGCTCACAAACCGCAGGGGGAGAGTCTCTCTCTGGAGGCCGCTGCAGAAGACAAATGCAAAACAATTCAAACTTACAACAGTGGTGCTTCAATACATCAAGGAAATCTCTATGAACATTTGACCAACTGGCATTGAGATTCACAGCTATGTAAAACACTTTACTGGGGTCATCTTGTTTAATGAAATGGTATCTGTCAACAACCTCACGGAATTCTTAATAGAGGTCAACGTGTCAGTCCTTCCGTATTTTGCTTAACTTGTTGTGCTAGCAGCTTTGGTCAGCACTGCTCTGCATACCGGCTCGCTTGTATTCCTTGCCTTTCCTTGTTCATTTTGGTTCAAACAAGTACTATTTCTTCTTGGTTCTTTGCCAACCAAAACTGGTCGCCTTGCTCTGATCTAGTCATTTTTATTGAGCTACCAGAATAAAAAAAAAACCTTCATAAAGAATTGAATGAGATGAGTGGCGATTAGACAACACTACAAGTGAGAGAGAGGAGGCGGGGGGAGGTGGAGAGAGCAGTGAGCGAGAAAACCCAACTGGTACTGGTGTGTCGGTGCGAACGGAAATTATTATTGAAGCGGTTTCATATATTCAGGACCAATATTTTTGCACTGAACACTGATATCGCACTAACATCCTGAAATTCCAACTCTGTTGAAAAAAGCATTATTTTTATAACAGTGTCATTTATTTGAATCAGATCACATTTGTAAAAAATACAAAACGTGAACTGATGCCATACAGGCTTTCTGGGCAAAGAAAAAAATTGTATCGACATTTGTCTTCCTGCATTTACTCACCTGAAGAAGAGGAGTGTCAGCACGAGATATGGAAGTGGGAGAACCCTGGGACACTTTGCCTAGATCAATAAGCACCTCCTCACGGTGCACAGTGTCTAGGGGGTTGCCATGCTCCAGCAGGGTGATTACGATGACACTGGTGTTGTCGGCACGCAACATCCGCTGGCGCCACCTCACCAGAGCATGGCTCACCAGCTGCCGGGCACTCGGCACCCCAGATGGTGCCTGCAGCATGGAAGGCTGTTATTAAAGTAAATTAGTCCACTATGACATTATCAAAGCCTTTCTATATGCATTTTGGTCACATTTGCTTCTATAATATTTATTCTACAGCTGAACACACTCCACAGGCAGGCAATGAGGCTACCTGTCCTGTATGTTCATAGAAACCTGCCTCCACTCACCATTGCTTTGTCGTTGTTCTGACACATAGAGATGGCCTCTTGAGGTGGCACCATGTTCCATAGACCGTCACTGGCCAGGATAATGTAGCGGTGTTTTCTGGGGTCAAGGTTCACCACGCTGGTGTCTGGCTCTGGAGAAACTACAAACTCCCCACTGTAGAAGTCATAGCTCCACAGATCACCTGTTGAAACGAGGTATTGGTTAGCTGAAACCCATTTTAGTAAGTTTATTTTTATCTGTCCGATAGAACAAGTCCATCCACGATCAAATAACGAGTGGACCACCTCCTCTGTTGTACGCCAATTACCTATGTATTCTCTGCCGAGAAAACATCTTTTCTGGTTGCAAAAACCAAATGCGAGGTTGGTTTTAACCGTCATGTTTACCCATGACCATTTTATTACCATCCGAAATAAAACGTTGTATTCATACGTTTGTTTTTTGCTGTGGATTGTGTTGATCAAATTCATCCATCCATTCAGAACACTGATATTTTAAGTATTTAAAGGAAATACCATTAGTGATAATGATTACTATTTGTTAATATTGATCAAAGAGCTAGAGAGAGAGAGAGATCTGTCCTGAGTGATCCGATCACAAGTGGACAGCTCTAAGTAGGTGTGAACGTATCCAGTCAGACCACATTCCAAGTGGGAAGGCAATTGTTATCTTGGCCTTTGAGGAAACCTCCTCAACTGACACACTGTTCAAATGGATAAACAAAGTAATTTTGTGCATCAACACCAGCATTTCATTACTACTAAACAATGCCTGGAAAATTGGAAAAAGCTCATACAGATATATCACAGGTATGTCACACATGTTGGTTGATTTGGATATAAACACTCAAATGATCTTTGCTCAATGTAATAATAATCATAATAATCTCTCACACACAAATTACTTCACAAGTTAATAGTCAAAATGTTCCTTCTCTGTCAGTTTAATATATCTGGAATTACTGGTTCTTGGAAGGAAACCAATTTTAGATACTACACCACTGTGTTGCCCCTCAAACAAACACTGTGTTTGTGTGTATGAGACTGAACACCTGTAACCACGATAACTTTACACCACAAAGATATGAAGGCAAACGGTCTAAGACTTCTTGGAAGACTTGAAAATAATGTGACACAATGGCTGAAATGTTTTTACTTTTTGTTGACTAAACAATGCCGTAAATTTTAGTAAAACTAATACACACTGTTATTACAAAAGAAACACTGAAACATAGAAAGACAATTGCTGACAAAATTAACACAGATAACATATAAAGTACATTTCTACAGCTGTAAAGCTGAGCTCAACTCAGATATGAAATGATACAAAAAATGAAGAAGCCATCAAAACAATTCTACTCTGGCCATTCATTGGTCATTAGAGTTTCTAATGTTTGCTTGTCCTACCTAGAGCTCGGGCCACTGCCAAGAACGGTATCTGGTCAATGACGGTGCTCCGACGGACCGGTCCATTGTGGCTCAGCCTTGGCCGTTTCCAGACGACCCGGTTTACTCCAGACTTCTTGATCACACTATTAGCAGACAGAGGAGAGGAGAGTGATGCTGCAACTGATATCAAGAAGATCTTCCTCAAATCCCAATTTTAGATATTAGGAGTGGGTTGCTCTTATAAAAGCTAAATACGATGGTAATCAGAGTTTAGCTAAACTTTGATTCAAAATGGTTAAACCAGGTTTTAGATTGGAGTTATACTGCAGTTTGTAAAGCAGCATCATTTGATTAAAGTAGGAAACTGGAAAGGGACTTATGAGCCAATTTAGCAGCTCTGTAAGGCAGTGCATAGGTGTTTGAGCTAAATGAGAGAGGATAAAACCAACGCTTGATAACTTTAGACAAGCGATGGGTCAGTTGTTATTCAGTAACTCCTACATCCTACATAACATACAAATATAGTAAACACAACACCCTGAAGATGTGGGTTCACCCTGCAATGTGAGCATTGAGGTTTGGTTGTTGTCAAGTGACCCAGTGGCCTATCAATACAGCAATATCTTATCAGTACACATGATAAAATAGTATACAGAACATAATCCCCCACAGTGGATTAACTCTTATGATTAAAAGACATTTTTGGTTCCAATCACTCATTTGTCACAGATTGGAGATGCAGTTAATAATTCTGTGTGGTCTGAAAACAGAGTTATATGTTCTTAGAGAGTTCTGGCTCTGTAATTAAACAAACCAAGTGGCTCATTTCAAGCCACACAATTACATTCAAGCCAATTGGAAAATGGGACATTCATGCTCGTGCGCTGCTTCTGTAAATTTTTCTCTCCCTGTTTAACATTTAACATTGTTGCCGGCTTTTTGTAAGGTTTAAATTCATATTTAAGACTTTTAAAGATATATTTAGACCACTGTGAATGCCACTTACAACCAGAGACCAAAAGACAAAAAAGTATGACGGATATTGAAGGAAAAAAAAAACATTCCCAGTCCTCATTATTTACATTCAACTTAAATGAATGTTAATTTCACTTCATATGACTGTGAACTAGTTAATGTAATAAGGAATTTTCTGTATAGGTATAATTCAGTTCGGAATGTACATTAACTAGATCAAATGCAGCTTTATTTTAATCCCTGCAAATGCAAAACGTTTGTGTGGGTGGAACTTGAAGCATAATTCAACTATTTTTGTAAAAGTCTTTTAGAGGAACTAAAATCATTGTTGGCAGTCCAATGTTTGGCAAGACCACTATTGCAAGCGGAAAACACAGAGCAATCCTCTGCATTAAAGTAAGTCCTCTAACAGTGTTTGTTGTTCCCATTGACTGGCTCAGATTCTTGTTTTCCTTGTCCAACAACATCGTAAAAAGTAAAATGTATGGCCCTATCTGTGGGCTACGCCTTACCTGCCTCCAAGACCTTCAATGCGCTCCCTCTCTCTTGGTAGTTCTGGCTTGTGGTCTTGTGTGACTTCCACTGCTCTGATGAACGGGACTGTGGGGTCATCCTGGACCCCCAAGACCACTGCTGAGTCCCCAACGTGGGCCACATACATACGGTCTCCTCTGATGACCACCACACTGGCTGTGGTGCCTGATGTGCTGGGTAGGCCTGTAAGTGTCTTTGGCCATTCAGCTGACCAGTTAACAGAGAAAAAATTCTCATTAGTAATGAACCAATTAATCGGATTGGAATAATCTGCATCAGCTGATATCTACTCTCACTATAACGATCAACCAAAAATTTCTGCAGTGTGCATTTTCGTTGCTTTTTCATTCCTTTATATAAGTTTTCAAAGTTTAATTTTCCCTTAGAAACAAGGAGATGCAGGTATCTGATATCCAGATTAGACACACTAGTTAGATCTTCTCATTACCTTTGCACATTTAGTTTTAAAGAGTGCATTTGGGCAGACAAAATAGTATTAAGCGTCAAATAAATTTAAATTCAGACATTTGCATGAAAAAACAAGACATGCTGGCCAATCAATTCACTCAGAAAGATCCCGTGGAGCTTGGTGTGCAGATTGCCTCTTGTCTATCCAGGGGTAAATCTTTCCAATGTAATGAAAGTAAGTCATTCTATACCACAGTGCAAGGGGTTTCTTCAATAAACTTTTTTTCCTGTTGTTTGCAATTTCTGTCAGAACTCCTTGTGTTACAAACGGCTGTGCCATATCATATCCTCCATGGCAGACAATTATGAATCCTCCAGATGTTAAGAATGTTTCATGTCGTTACTGTGGTGTGTATTTGCAGCATTATCATATTTGCAGTTTAAAAGATGAAATGTATTGTTACAGTTCAATAACTTTATCTCAACGATGTTGATGATAATTTATTCTTATCATTGCTATATGTGTTACAGTCTTACAGTCTATCGTGCCAACACCGCCCCTTTTGCGTGTATGTGATCATAAATAAATTAGGCCAGCTCTACGTGTAGAACAGCTGACATGTCCTGACATATCCAGGCAGACACCAGAAGAGGCTGCTAGCCGGCTTCCTCATGACCCACTTGAGTTAGCACACATAGATTTCAATAGGTTTTTACGGCGGTGACAGTAACAGACACACATTGTTTGTTAAATCAGTAAAACAATGCCGACTAACTCAATTGACTCACTAAACAGATAAGCGACCGCTTTGATGAGGGTAAAGTTGACTAACGTTACTGCTAACATCATCGAGGCTACCTTTGGTAGTCCCTTTTCCCATCAGCCAATTTGACATATAATAGTTACTCATCGTTAGGTGCACAAAAGAGTTGACTGCTTTGAAAAGGTCCTACTATTAGTTAGCCATATAAACAATTGTGTATTAAAATAAAGAGACGATAAATACTAAATACATGGGAATGAATCAAGGATAAGTAACCTCTTTAGCTGAGTTAGTTCCACAGGTATTAGACTTCTGTGGTAAATTTGACTTCAATGGGCGCCCCTGTCGACTAGCAAGTGAATACTTAGGCAATAAAAAGGTATTTGGTTGAGACAATAAACGGCAGCTGATAACGTTTGATGCCTTAAGATATGCTGTGTGTTCGTAAACTTACGTAGTTTTTTCCACATAGCGTGGTGACAAGCTATGAACCCCTTGCGTATGGCAGAGCAGACCTCCCGGTCACAGTCTGACCAGAAACCCCGCTGCTTCTTCATAAAGTCCCACAAATAGTCTCGAGCGAACTGCGCTGCCTCGCGACCCCCGTGGCCGTCAAAAACAGCGAAGAAAGCCACTGACTGGCGGGAAGGACTCGTGTTGCTCGGTTGTGCTCGAAGTGGGCTCTGACCTCCCGGTAAAGCCGATTCTACCGACAATGCCTGGTTCTCCATTCGTGCAGGTTCACAGGACGCATCTACAACCGGCCCGCAACCCAAAGTTTCACCAGTCATGTCTGGATACGCGTTCCCAGCCAGTGAGTTGACCGTAGAGTCTCCCCAACAGCTCCCCTCTGCTTCCTCGGACGTCGGCTCATCTTGTCCCGGCTCAGGTTCAACTATGACCTCGGTCACATCTTCCATGTATTTCCTACCTCCTTGGTCAGTAAACACGCTCACTCGCATCGCAAATGCGTCTTCCATTACTTTAGAAAGCAATTCGCTCTTTTATTAGCATATAAATGGCAAAGTAAGCAGAGTTTGATGCGGCGTAGCCCTGCCTTTGTTTATGTTGAGCGAAGTAGGCATGCTCAAACGGGCTGATGTCAAAGCTGTCTTCTTTGTGTGCGTTAGACTTTGTAGTCGCATTACAGCTAGCTCCCTCTAGAGGTTGGAAATATATTATTCCTCTATTGCCAGAGAATGGCAACTTCTGGAGCCAAAATTGTTTTAGTTTTAAGCAGACAGAGATGCCTCACTTTTCTAACATGTGATGGCATTGGTTCAAGTGACAAGGTGGGTGCATACTTGATCTCCCTAATGGCTCGGTTATTAAGTCTTCTGCCTGGGGATGCAAAGGTCGAGGGTTCAAGTAAAGATCAACATGCAAATCATGTGGTGACTGGTGTGTGCTGCAGATGCATATTGAGGTCATATTATTTTAATGCAGATTAAATGTAGACATTCAGTTTTGAGTTATCATTTCCACAAGATGCATATCCCAAGGCAATAAACAATTCATTATTTTATTTGTATTACAAGCACCTCACGCTATTTTTCGCATTTCAATAATTTTATGAAGTTGAAATCCTGGTGGTGGTATAATCAGGTGCTTCACATCACTAGACCAGTATGGGGAGCTATAACTAACAATTGCTTAAAACATTTTCTAACTTTTCTAAAAATATTTCTTTCATAATAAAGAGGGAGTGAACAAAATCTCACAGCAAATGGTCAACAGGTGGCGCTACAGTAAAGCCCCAAATAATGAAGTATGTAGCTGTGCACCTACGCACACACACTTTCACAGAATGAGTTAGGCAATATTTCAGGGTAAGTTGTTCGCCTCTGGGTTCAGCGGTTTAAAGTTCAAACCCCATGATTCTGCCAGGGGTTGCAGCTTACAATCACATCGGCATCAGTTTGTAAATTTGGCATAGGCACCCAAGGTCCTTAAGGTCTGCGCTTTCTGGGACACCGTTAAAATATTGCTTAGAACTTTCATTAAATAAGTAAATTAAAACAATTTAACAGCTTGTACCTCTCTGTCAAACATTACATTAATTAAATGAGAAAAATATACTTGTCTTTCCTACATCTTTTTTTTGGAATATATATCTGACACATATTTGGAATAAAACCCATTACTGAGTAATAGAGCCACACATGAGGTACTTGCAGATATATTTGCAACTGAATTGAGAGAAACACCATCCATATGCATAAAAAAGTGGTTTGAATCTTACCATTGAAAATGTAACTAAATATGTCTAAAATGTATTTTGACCAGTCAAAATATAATTAAAAAAAACTCGGATTAGAGCTTTGAATTGGTAAAATGAAGTTGCTGATATCAGTAATGAATCTCCAGTCTAGCTAATAAATGTTAGAATATCTTGACATAGAAAGACAGTCACTACACACTACACAGGCACTAAGTGCCGAAATATAAAAAACTCTATGTTGAAGTAAATATACGATCCTATAAAGCCTAATATAACTTTTCTTCCAAAGTATAAAAAGTAAATTTGCGTTGACTTCACAGTGACGTCATTGCGTCAGAGCCAGTGAATGTCTACGTTGGGGCCGGACAACGGCTCTTCTATAGGATCGACGTATAATCGAAGATGAAGGGGAAAGATGGAAATATTGCAGAGGGTCTAGGAGAGTAGTGGTAATTCAGCGATAGCACGATTATTTTTGTATCCTCTCTGCTAAGCGAATGGTATATGAGGACTCTTGGGGGAATTGCTGTTTTCGTAGTAAGGTAGCGAATGTAGGGAGTGTTTTTTTTTGGAGAGGGAAAACAATATGGCTGCGGTGGAGCTCGAATGGATCCCTGAAACCCTCTACAACACCGCTATCTCAGCTGTGGTGGACAACTACAGCCGGTCAAGAAGGGACATACGCTCGCTCCCGGAAAATATACAGTTTGATGTCTATTATAAGGTAAGCTGTTTCAGTCGAGACGCCCTGGTGTATCTGGCAGATACCTAACTGGACGCGTTTGTGTAATCAGTTGCTATCGTTAGCAGGCTAACGTTAAATATCCCTAACATCACGCCAGCTTGTTTGGGGGTTTAGCTAACTAACAGAACCGCCAGCTCACCATAACCTCACATTATCCCACATTTCAATTTCGATTGGCGATATGATGAACGTCCCGATATTTGTAATCTTATAACTCAAATTGGTGGTCGTGTAATAGAATTATGTCAATGTTGTCATGTAAGCTAACAGTGTTGCTGTTGCTTCGATGTTGTCAACCATCTTTAATCTGAATAGACATAACTGAGTGGCTTCTATCCTCATCAGGCAGTTTTCCACCCTACACAGAAGCATTCGTTGTTCCTACGACATATCACATACGCAATATCAGAATCAAATCAGCCCTAATGCTGCCCTGTCAGAATGATCAGAGCACACCCAGCCTTGTGTCGCGATGCCCTGTCAAGGCTAACGTGGTGACTCCTCTCACCAAAGGATATCTACTTCATTTACTAGTGAGTTGTTTCTGATAACGTTACTCTTATCTACAATCTCATCTATGCATAAGTGCAAGTTCAACGAGATCTGGAGGAAAACTTTGCATTTGGTGCTTCAGTAAAAATTACAAATATGGACTTCCACTGAGCCATAGGCAACAAGAGTCTAATTAGTAACTTTGGGTATAAAAGCAAAGGTTACAGATACATTTACTTTGCAATTCATTCTTGGATTACCAATTTCCTTCACATCCTTAGTCATACCTATACTTTTTTGTCTTTAATAAATTGAAATATCTCCTAAATCACATTCATAATGGTTTAAAAGTCTAATATCATCTTTTAGAAACCTGCAGAAAGCCCAGCAGGTGTAACTACAATTGCACACAAAGAACGGGCCTCTGCTGTGGTCCATGTGAAAAATTATGCTTTTGGTTAAATGAACCTGTCCCAAAATGTAAAGGGATCGATTTGGATCATGCTGCACATCTCCCAACGGGTTTAGGAAAACTTATGCAGGAAGATGACATGTGATTGGTCGTGAGTTTGATTCACGCCAGTTCCAACACTGGAGGCATGACAACCACCAATATCCTTGCAATCTGATCACCTGGAAATAGAACCTGAGCCATCAGAACCCCTAAAAAGACATACGTAATAGTATATGGACACTCATCTTTGATGTTATAGACTGAGGGGTTTATCGTCTGATATTTAGGGGGTTGCCCTTAATTATGCAATTGATCAGCAATGGATCATTATCAGTCAATATTAAGTCTCAATAGTTCGATTGTCTATACAGGTCAATCAGAAGAGTAGATCAGCCGACCGCATTTTCCCCTCGGCTTCTATGTGTTTCAGATGGTATGGAAAATAATGTCTGAAAATGAAAACTCGCCCCAGTGGTTGCGTCTACGTCGCCTAGAAGCGTAGTTTGATTTCTTGGGAGGTACACCTCAGGGCACAGCATAGGGAGTGGGGCTGCGCGTACCTAATACAACAGCAAATCAATGCAGATATATGAATCAGGCTCAAGTAACTGTGGTTACAGATTGGACATTCTCTCCCCTTCCGCTGAAACATCCTGCCTTCACATAAGCAATCAGATTAGTTGTTACTCATAGTCTCAACATTGTTTTTCTGGTTGAAAAAATGGTATCTGTATTATTTTTCAGTGATTCTGCATACTGACTTTCGTCCCCATTTCTGTTCCTCTCAGCTTTACCAGCAGGGCCGGCTTTGCCAGCTGGGAGGGGAGTTCTGCGAGCTGGAGGTGTTTGCTAAAGTCTTGCGGGCTTCAGATAAAAGGTAAGAACATGACCGCACAAACTGGTGCTTGAAACCTTCCACCATTCATATTGTTCATATTGTCCCATTGGCTATCGGACAAAATTGTTCTGAAGTATCTATTCCTTCTAAACACTTGGTTATAAAGGCAGTTTGTTCTGTATCTGCTTCAAACTGCATTCGTTGGACAAGATGTGGTTGTATATCTTCAGGAAATTTCAACAAAAGTAATTAAAGAGAAATTGTGATTTCATGACGTACATGACTTTATAGTATCACAGACAGGAACCTCATATGAGACCATTCTGCGAGGCCTACTCATTCTAGTGTCCCAAGTCAGATTCAGCAAACCGGAATATCTGCACATGTGACCTTTGTGTGTTCAAGAGATCATATCATTAATAGATACAATTAATACAGACTTAAGTCTTTGTTGAGGCATCCACAGAGTACCCCCCACAACATTACTTGGCCTACGACACAACCAATTTATGCCGCCCCCACCATAGTCTTTTTTGTAGTTAATCAAAAAAGTATATTTTTTATTAGTTAAATTATAAATTGTATCTATTGTTTGTTGTACACCTTTTATAGAACTCTGTGCAGCAGTGCAGAGAGACACAGAGTGAGCAGTGCTGAGAGCTAAAGGATTGTCATTGTTTATTAATTATATAATAGCCTAAATATAACACAAACTTCTAAACACTTGTTTTGGTTAAATTTGGCGGGGTCAAATTTAAGATTGTGGATCAAAGAAAAACAATGTACACATGTTAAATTAAGTCATTGTCTTGTAAAAAGGCCAGTGTAACCGGATGTATCAAATCTTACACACGTTTATTAAAGGGTTGGAAGACTTCAACAACATCCCTACTCATTAACATAAACAAACCCAACATTTCTATGTAAGCTGGGCGTCAAATACCTTGGTAATTGTTAAATACCTGTCCACAGCAAAGGACCCGAGGTTAAGGTACATCTTGGTATGTATGTTATCTTTGTACAGTTTGTTGTTGATTCCAGCCTACATTGATTGTGAATACATTAACAGGAACCATCATCATTGATATTCACTGATTGGCAGCATGTTTGTGATCACTGTCATCTTTTAGACTGGATCATTATTTATCAATACTTTCTACTGACATGTTCCGTTCCTTGTCCTCTCCACCACAGACACCTCCTGCACCACTGCTTCCAGGCCCTAATGGACCACGGTGTGAAAGTGGCCTCAGTTCTGGCCAACTCTTTCAGCCGCCGCTGCTCCTACATCGCAGAATCTGACACTCATGTCAAAGAGAAGGCCATCCAGTTTGGCTTTGTGCTAGGTAAATGGCGGGGGAGGGAAGGGCAGTGTAGTGTTACTGTGTGTGTGCTACAGGAGAGAAGCATGAGTGCTGAGTTTATTTGTTACTTCTACTGATGTTATCATGTAGCTGGCTAGCTGATAGGAAAATTACATACGGATTCAGAGCTGAATTCATTTTTGCTAAATTTAATATATAGTTCTTAATTTTAATGACTTGACAAATACTTAAAATTCAAAGCACTAGGCTTGAGGCAGATTAAAGCTCTAATTGCGCTCCATTATCGATGGTAGGGGATGCACCATGAAGAACATTTTCCATTGCAGTTAAGTTTTGTTGCTAGTGACAAATTTTCCTCAAAAATAAACAATAAGACGTACATTTATATATCCACATATGAAATGTAACACCAAATTATAACGAAGCATGATAACGTCACGTGAAGGAATAATATACATCTGAAAGGAGTTTTTTAAAGTTCACATGTCTCACTGTGACAGCACACCGTCCATTCAAGTCTATAGAACAGGTTAGAGTCAGCTTAGTTGTTAGAGCAAAGTCTCTTAAATAATTCAACCTATCAGCCTGTCAAAGTTCTATTCCCTCATCAGTCACACACGAAATACCACCTGCATCATTATTACATGTCTCTCTGAATCTCTAGGTGATGGCTTAAAGTAGGCTTGAGTTGCTTTGCTGTCTGGGGACGTAGAACAAGTGACAGAGCAGCGTACTGGAAGCTCCGTCAATCAAAACGCACTTGAATCAAACAGCAGGTGCCACAGAGTTGAGGGATGAAGATTGAGAACATTCTATACAAACTAATAAAATATACAGTTTTTTTTAATGGCATGCCATCTACCAGCATAGCCTTTGCAGTCTACTGGTAGTGATCTATTTATCAGGCAGCCGTGATTTATTACATCTTGAGACATTGTGATGGACGCTTGTTAAACAGTTGTCTAGCTAGAAGGTTCAGGCACTCAGTGTTTCAGAATAATAGGTTCTCTCATTCTTGCGCTGCATAATAATAGTATATTAATATTCTAATTTTAGTTTTTATTGTTTTTATTGTTGTAATAGTGAGTAGCTTTGGAATAGTGGTACAGCTCTGGCACCCTGATGCATCTTATTTACACACATGAATGGAATATGAATACATAGAGCTGGAGAGGATACAAGATATTTAATGGTATTTGACGGTTCTACACAAAAACATGTGTTGCTCCCCCATTTATTTAGATTTGAGTTTAGTTTTGAATTCTCATTTTTAACAAACTCCCTGCTTTGACCAACCCTGATCACAGATGATGCTGAATCCGGCTCTACCCTGACCTGGAGACAGTTGAATTAATTTCATGTTTCTTATTTTAGGGGGTTTCTTGTCTGATGCGGGCTGGTATGGAGATGCTGAGAAAGTGTTTCTGTCGTGCCTACAGCTCTGCACACTCCACAGTGAGGTCCTCCACTGCTACAGGGCTGTGGAATGTTGTGTCAGGTCAGTGACAAAAAGCTGTGAACAGTCAGTATGGGGTCATATCAACCAAGAATTCTTTTAACAGACTGTTTGGGTACATTGTGTAAATTACAATACTTCAGCAAATCCCCTGAGTCTCTTAGTTTGTACTATTGCAAACTGAAATAACAAGTCATTTTTTCAGAGAAATGGAATTCTGCTGCAGCCCTCACATTCCCCTGATCAGTAAAACTGCAGTTTCAACCGCAGACAAAAGGGTTTTTATTTAGTTGACAACACACAATTAGTCATTTAATTTCCCTGACAAATCTGTCGCCAGCTTCTCTAATGTGAAGATTTGCTGTTTTTCCTTGCTGTCTTTATATGAAAGAAAGTTATTATCTTCAAGTTTTGAGACAAAACATGACATTTAATGAATAAACAATTAGATAACACTTGATATAAAAATCAGCAGATTAATCAATTTTTAAAATGATCAATTGCAGCTGTAAAAAATGGACTGAATGAAAGCCACAAATAAGCAGCAACAGGTTGATTTGTGTTAAAAAAAACACCAATGTACTCCTCAGGGGGTTGGTTGAGAATGGAAGATTAATAGTCACTTATGTAGTGTCGAGAGAGGAGGTGACAGTGGGACACAAAGGGGCTGAGTGAATTGAACCACTGTTTCCATTCTTGTAAAATATCCTATAGATGGCCAGGTGGTGCCCCGATGTTGGCGTGTGATCATCAGCTTACGGAGGTTGAACAGAGAATAATCTGCACATTTTATGATAATTGATAATTTACTACTGAATGTATTAAAATGTTTGAACTGGTTTTCTACATATCCAGTAGATGAACTAAATGGACAAATAGAGATTTTTCCTCTCTTATCTCCACAGGCTGCTTCACGTCCGCAACGGCAATTGTAAGTACCACCTGGGGGAGGAGACCTTCAAGCTCGCTCAGTCTTATATGGACAAATTAGCCAAGCATGGCCACCAGGCCAACAAGGCAGCACTGTACGGCGAGCTTTGTGCCTTGCTTTTTGCCAAAAGCCACTATGATGAGGTAGGATTCCCCACCCAAACATGGGAACATTCAGTCATTATTTTATGATGGTAAATAACGACAAGTAGTATTTTGTTTTACAGTGTTGGAGGCATTTGTAACCCATGTTTTTCTCTGCCTTGTTCCGATGTTGCTCAGGCATACAGGTGGTGTATAGAGGCTATGAAGGAGATTACTCCGGGGCTGCCTGTCAAAGTAGTTGTTGATGTCCTCCGGCAAGCCTCCAAGGTTAACAGTTTTCAATGATATTACAAGACATTTGTCTTAGGTGCAAGATCTGTGCAGAATTTACAGTATGAACACTAGGGAACTGTGTTAGGTTTGAACCCCCAACACTCGTATCAAACAACCTGTACAAAGAAGACACAGAGAATTGAGTATCGTTTACTTGCAAGGAGAGTGCCCGGAGACTGTTCAGTTACAATCCTCCCACCACACTCTGAAGCAGTCTCCGCTCTTCATGCCTTTATTTCAGTTAGGGATGCCCTAGTTACACAATGTTTCAAAGCTAAGGGAAAGGGGGTACCGGTTATACTTGTCAATTATATGTGATTTACGACATAGCTCTCTCGGTTGGTGTCAATTATATGTTATTTACGACGCAGCTCTCTCGGTTGGCGTCCTCTTCCCACGCAGTCTCCTTGACCTCCGAGGTGTTCCCACAATCTCCAGTTGTGAGAACATCCACCTGCTTCAGCTCCCATAAACAGTTCCTCTGCACGTCATGTCGACCCTTTTTCTCTTCTTCCTGTAATCTTACTTACACACACACTTGGTATAATAAGCACTTCTCTATATGGTAAAATATAGTAAAGAGTAGAATAACTTTATTTACAATTTCTCCA
>CAAKHC010019418.1:6329-29944 GCA_901007825.1 Macroramphosus scolopax | reverse complement strand
GGGGGGGGGGGGGGGGGGGGGGGGGGGGGGCAATGTAGAAAAACACAATTGCTATTGATTTCAGATAACAGTGAGTTTTGTACATCAGGCTCTGATCTACGTTAATCCAGGTGTGACGAACATCACGCAAACATGAAAGGATACAATTAAACCTATTAAGTGGAAAATGAACCAAATGTTTTGCTTATTGAGGATGTAATCTTACTGAAGAAGCTTTCGAGTATTTTTTTAATCAAATGTTAGAAAAATGTTGACTTTGTATGTGATCTGTATCTGTGTGTACATCTGTGTGACTTCTGTAACTAGGAGGCAGAGGAGATGCACATCAAAGCCATCCAGATTAAGGAGCAGCTTCTGGGCCATGAGGACTACGAGGTGGCTCTATCTGTGGGTCACCTGGCCTCCCTCTATAACTACGACATGAACCAGTATGAAGATGCAGAGAGACTCTACCTGCGCTCCATTGCTATCGGTCAGACATGGGGGAGGGACAGTGCTTTATCTTTGTCATTGTCTGCATCTTCTCAGAGATCAGCCCATGCAATGTATTTTAAAAACACTTAAGCTAAGTCTGTGACTATAGATAAGTTAAAGCATAACAGTTGCATTAAATTTCAAGCTAGAGAGGACGACTACAGGTCACACTATTTGAAGAAATTCCTGCCTGATGAAAGACATGATTATTTAACTGCTTTATTACTATATAATATAATTTGCTAATATCTGATGTATCCTTTGTCCTCACAGGCAAGAAGCTGTTTGGAGAGGGCTACAGCGGGCTAGAGTACGACTACCGAGGCCTGATCAAACTCTACAACTCAGTGGGTAACTACGAGAAGGTGTTTGAATACCACAATGTGCTGTCCAACTGGAATCGGCTTAGAGACCGTCAGTTTGCTGTGGCAGACGCCCTGGAGGATGTCAATACTACACCCCAGCAGACCCAGGAGGTGGTTCAAGCTTTCCTATTGGCTCAGAGCCTGGGCCCCACACGCCCCTGTCTGGCCTGATTTTAAGAGGGAAGAGAAGAAAAATGGACACATGGCTGTGAGCCTGGTGAGGACATGAAATAAGTCCAAATGTGATGCCTCTGTTACGCACACACTTGACTAGTATTACACAATGAATTCAAGCATCACAGGCAGTCAGTTGTCTAAACAGTCACTGCAGCTGCCGGTACACACACAAACAAACAGACATTTAGTTATGGAATTAAAAAAAAAAATCCACACACACTATAATCGACATCCACATCATCCAGCTAGATGCAAACTAGACTGGATACAGCTTCACCCCACAGAGCAGATTGTGAAAAAACTCTTAACATCCCGTGAGGATGACAAACAACCTCTCCTCCTCTTGTCTTGTCTCTCGTCACCTTTTTCTTTTCAGTATGGAACCACTGGACCTTTTTGATTTTGTATTTGAATCAGTGTAGCTCGGAATACAATTACACTCATTAAAGATCAACTCATATCCACGTGCACTCTGTACTTTGACAATACCTGGACCCACACACACGTCCGTGGAAACAAACATGTTTCAACACACATCCATCATCACTTGGCCAATCAGAGATGGAGAATGGTGGATAATGTTAATCTTGTTCAGTGAGGTAATTCAGCAGATTGTACACTTAAGTTTCAATTAAAGGCTTCTTGTTTTTTTTTCCTTGCAAAGATATGACAGTGGATCCCGAGAAGACGTTAGTAAACTCCTTCTCTGAGCTGCTTGGAGGAGAGAGAGATTACAAACAGTGGAATGTGTCGGGTTTATTGTTACACAGCGAACAGGTTTCACATTTCTTGTTTCAGTTCAATTCTTTTTCCAGCTTAGTACTGACAAAGCATTATTAAAATGTCATAATTTATATGCAAAATTGTATGTTTACGAAGGCCCTTGTCAATCCTTTTCCACTGACTCAGCCAATCATTCTATCATAACAGTATTACTTCAAAACATGGGACATGGATCGGAGTGAAAATGGGAAGATGCTATGTGTACCCAGGTCTGAGGCCTACAGTACTGTATATGCCTCGCTAAATAAGTTCATCTTAATGTGTGGCTTCATGTATGAGTGTGTAGCTGTGTGTGTAAGTATACACAGATAGAGCTCTGGGTGCTCAAGTGCTTCACTGATGACTACCAGCCTTACACCAGCTTGCAGTTATCTGTCTGTAGACGGACCCATACTTCTAAGTGCTAAATGAACTATTATATCCTTGAGGTCACTACAGTGGGGACCAATCGTGTGTACTTGCGGGTGAATGTGTGTGTGTCCATGATTGTGGTGTTTGCTTGTTTACCTGAGCATTTAGCCTTTCTTCTCCACTCCATCCTGTTGGATTTCCCATTAAAGCAAAGATTTATTTATCCATGTCTCCATCATACACTGTTCAGTTTCTCATCAATACCAGGGCTGAACTGTCTTGCTTGTCAAGGTGCAGGTCTTCAATCACAATGGAGCAAGGGTAATAAGATACGACTCACTTTTAATGACCCTTGTCCGTGAAAAGATCTGATGTCTGCATGTCTTTTCAGGTCGGAGGCAGGTCTATGTGCAGCACTTTGAAAGGATCAGTTCATCCAAATCACAAAAAACTATTTTCCTTTTATTTGTTCCAACAAGAGAAGCAGTTCCCACAAGTTTGATCACTATCCCAGGTTATTATAGAAGGCATGTACGGAGGCTGTCATCCTATATTAACAAAAACTAGCTTGTCAGTGCCCTCTAGTGGACAAACACGTTAAGACATGCTGTCTGAGTGATGAATACAGTCTGTCTTTGGTATTTCTGTACCACAATTTTCTGTTCTTGGCAAATTCTTATGCAGATACAGTGATGGGATCATAACTCAAAAAAGTAATCCATTACACATTACTTGTCACTTTAAAGAAAGAAAAACCAATGCATTTGCTTTACTTTATTACTCCCTGTAGTTTTACTTTTACATTACGTTGCCAATTGCCAGAGATAACTCATTATTGTTTAACCTTTGTTATGACCATATATCAACACATGAAGGAGGAGGATATACAAAAGCTTTCCTTTTTGGTCCTTTTTCTTTGACAAAGTTCTCAGTCATGGGAGAATTGTTGGATCTCTTGAGTTTATAAAGCGCCGGGTTTGATCTTGCTCAAGATGAAAAGTGCCCTGAGATAACTTCATCTGTTAAATCCGTTAAAATAAATTGAATTCATGCGGCAACATTCATCTTTCTAATGCCACGAGCTAGTTCAGAACTTGAAAATCAGGTTTCTTCTGCTTGAACTTGTTTTTATTATTACAATTACTGTTTTTTTAACGTTATAATCTACCCTGATCCCCTCTGGGGCTGGGAACAACGGCTTTATTGGTACCGCACCTTGCAGATGGTTGTACTGTTATCTTTCCATGTTCAATTGAAGCTTAAGAATCAGTCCTGTTTAACTGAATCATCCAGAGTTAATAAAGACACTATTTCTGGAAAATGATGCTACAGAAATGATACTAAAATACACAAGTGGATTTAAAATGTCATTTTTCAATCTTGTGAAAAACAAATCTCAAAACCTTAACTAATATAACCAGAATGATCTGTATGTAGAGATACAGCGTGCAATTATTTGGATAGTTAAGGTGAACTGATCCTTTATAAGAGGTGTAGAACATCCCTAACCCCCAGCGACCTTTAGCAAAGTAAGGACGTCACTTTTACGTAAATACTTGTGAAATGCTGTGGATCCCAATGTTTTCAGAAGATTTCACAAGCAATACAGGAAATCCAAGACTGTATCACTGATCTCTCCTTTAAACACATTGTCTTTATTTAGAGTTGTTTGTAACTCATTTTCTTTTTATCTCAAATTTCATGATCATTTTCTCGTGACGTCTTCCTGTTTTTGTCTTCAGGTGATTTCTTGTGAACGTACTCATGGCCTTTTTGTCGTATTGTTGAAAGAAATCATTTGCAGGGAGAAAGGTAATTAGCAAAAAAATAAATAAAAGGCAAAAAGAACTTTGCTAAACAATACATTCAAAATGGAAAAAGTTTGGATCCAGAACATGAAAAATTCTGAAAACCCTTGAGAGACAAGCAAGACATGAGAGGCTCTGTAGAGAGATAACTGATGGGATATTGGTCAGAAATAGTTTGGAAAAGGATTCAGGCATTGATACCTGCAGTGTTATTGAACAACGTGATGCCTTTGAGAAGTATCCCACTTATAGAGACTACGTTTTGCCTTGCTGTTGCTTTAGTGCTTGTCGGACATCTCTCCAGCAGTGACGCGAGTCGCTCCAGCTGGGAGGGTCCAGCCTTAGCCCTCTTAAAAAAGGACACTCAGCTACACACCCCATTCACACATCCTCCGTCCCTGTGGATGACAGACCTGTGAAGAAAACGCCCCCAAGCAGACATGTAAATGAATGTCAACCTCCAGTACAGGAGATATTTCCAAGCAGTCCTGTTGTGTTATGACAGGTGGTCAGTACATATCTTCTTGTCCTAGTACGGGAGTACTTAAAGTAAAAAAATACTCTCACACTCTTCATTAGCATCGCTCTGATCTACTCCACAATTAATTTGTTTTCTCCTCCTGATACACTGACTGCTCTTCATCAAATGTTACATGTCCATGCAATGCTCAAATGCATTGTGGTCTATCAGGGCCATTGTGGAGAGGAATGGGGGGATGGGGGAAAGATGGAAAAAGTAAGTTCAAAATGCTTAATAAAACTGTGATCTCTGTTTCAGACCAGATGAGGTTGATTCCCGGTTGTCCTGTTCCTTGATTTCTCTTTGTGTTCACACCTTCAATGAATCACAAATTAATATTCAGCTCTATCGAAAGGCACAAAGCCAAAACAATGTAGTAAACGTACAAGAACAGTTTTATATTGATGGTACTAAATATTAAATGGATGTCATGAAATCCCATGCAGCCCAGTTTCCTTCTTTGAATGTGGATCTCTCTCAAAGCAAAGACTGCTCCCGTCATCCCTGTATACTGTTAACTCCTACTACTCTTTCGGCTTTTTTGACGTTGTGAGTTACGCCCCTTAATTCCACTTAAAGGATAGAGTGGATATGAAGTCTACACACCAAAGCACTCAGTCATTTGGGGTAAGAACAGACCTATGAACTTAGCACATCTGGACTTGGCAATATTGTCCCACTGTTGTCAAAACCTTATACCTCAAATTGCCCCAATATTTCCATGTATGTGCTTTGGCTGCTCCAAAATATTCATCTGCATTGGGTGCAACCGATCCTCATCCCATTTGGATGTACACTTTTGGCTCCATGTGTCCCACATCCCTCTGTAGTGTCTCTGAAGCTCAGTGTTTGCAGGAAGACAACAGTGTGTGTGAGTTCACAGAGTGAGTATAGAGTTGCAATAGTCACAGAAACAGCTTTGTGTTATCTCAAAGATTAGAAAATAAACAAACTGTGACGCCCGACTTCACAAAGCTACCAGCATCAGTAACGTTACAGGGAAGAGCAACAGGATAAGAACATAAAGAAACAACTCAATAACACATTCCAAACATTATGAGTTGTCTTACAGATACTTGCTGGCAATGAACAATGATGGTAGTAATTCAATGAGACACTACACAGGCTTGTCCTCTGATACTGAAGGAGACTTTACAACAGAGGGAGGAAGTAAAACCTATACAAGAGGGTTCAGATCTGTATGGATCCTTTTTATTATGTTGTCACACACAAATAATAACAATCGGAGTCTGTCAATGCCCACACAGGGGGAAATATTGACCAGGTAAAAAAAAAACGCCAGAATTATCCTTTAGGTCTGTGACAAGGAAACTATTCTATCACTAAAGTGCAGAAATGAAAGTCCTTTTGTTCATTTCTGGAATAAACTTTATTAAACTTCAACAACAGTGATTGTAACGTATGAAAGTGACATATCCTTGTATATATAATAAAGTGCAGTAGATGTAGTTTGCTAAATAACCGCTCCGTGAAGTTGGTGTGTCTTGTAGTTGGCGCGTCCTGTATTACTGTGTCTGTGCAGGTAGACCTACGGACATGGAGGAAAATAAAACCCTTGTGCCTTTTAGGTGGCATTTCCCTTTTTTTTGTAAACATATTTTTTAACTCTGAGGTTTAAAAGGTGTTGGGTTATTGCAACAATCCTTGTAAGTGGAAATGGAAGGTACAGGGTGTAGAGCCCGGTTTGAGAAAGGATCCTACTTAGGTAGAGATGAGCCATACCAGGAATCTCAGCAGCACACAAAATCAATCATATTCACTGATCTGATCAGTTTCTTCCAGCATTCTCTTTTTTACTGAGGTGAAAACATAAGGTGATTGATCTTAAATCTAAAAACAGATTCTGTCCTGACATTGTCGTCCACTTGAGCAGAAACAGTGATCACAACACTGACCTATCAGAAGCTTTTATGTTCATATTATGAACTTTTTAGCAAACCATTTTTACATTCAGCAGTTACTGATCAACATCATTCATCTGGGGTTGTGCATCTGTCTACTGAGGAATTTAAGTTGAATTGTATCTCTGTAGGATCATCGTTCCCAGCAAGACCCCACACTTAACAGACTGATACGTATTACAATGACATCAGGAAAAATATTGATTACCTCTGCCTGGGAGCTTATGTTTTACCATAGGTTTGTTTGTATGTTTATGTGTCAATTAACAACATTATGCAAGAAATAACTGACAGATCTTTATGACATTTTCACCAAAGGTGTCTCTTAGCCGAACTGAGAAGTAATTTCATTTTGAGAGTTATCCGGATCAAATTCAGGATCATAGTCATATAACATATTACATATAATTATAATGCTATATCCGTGCCCCAGACATATTATTGGGCTATGTGCTTTCCTAGTGCTCGTGTCATGTCTGCTTTGAATGTACACCGAATATGGAAGATATCATCTGAAAAATACCAATTTTTACAACAGGAGCACAAAAGGTCTCTCACATTCTCCTTGTCACAGCAAAGAACAGTGGTGTTCAGTTCTTCTTCTCTTCCGTGTCATCATTGGTGATGTGTTGAATGTATTCCCATATGCACCACATCTGAAATGAAAAACATCTTTACATGTTTAAATATGAGCCAGTGAGGAGCAAGAACTTCCGTACAGATGTCATTATCACAGGTTATTAGATGTTGAAGGGCTGTAGGTTGTACCCCTACCTCCGCAGTCAGAGCCAGGACACGGCCTGCAGCCAGGATTAGTGTCCCCAGAGCCTGGACCCAGAGTGGCAGACACAGCCAGTGGGAAAGTAAATCCCGCTGGTACCCATACAGCCACAGTGGGAGGCCGTGCAGCCCACTCACCACCCATGTGCCGAGAGGTGTCCGGAACCCTGACAGCATCAAACACACTGCTCAAATAAATAAACTGCCAGAATCTGTGAGTTCACTTGACCTGTGCAGATAATGTAAATATCTACTCATAAACGGCAACAGACATCTTACCATTCGCCATGATGGCTTGAATGAGTTGAGGGCTGGTGGAGAAGCTGTTCTTCCAGTGTTCCCCTTTGGCATGTTGGTTGCATACAAACACACACCACTCCAGTGCAGACACCAGCCAGCCCCACTACAACACAACACAACACAACACAAACAGGACCTCTTCTTACAAACACTGGGTGCAACTTATTAGAAGAATCTCCACTTTACTAAAATCACCAGGTTTAGTTGTCGACTTCTGGTTCAGCTTGATGCTGATTCAAAGAGCTGCACCGGTTTTGTTTGGTTTGAATTGTTTTCGCCAATTCTCTACAAAATGACTTGCTATCTTACCAGCTGCGATTCGTTGCAGATATAGTTTAGGATTTTTAAAGCCACAGATCACTTTAAATGTTTCAAATTAAGATAATTGGTCTCCACTATTTCTATTTTGTTATTGTGATGCAGAAATTTCCTTTCAGAACTGTTCTTTTATACCCTGTAATAAGAACATTTGGAGCATTCTTTAAACTGATGCCCTTGTGTCTTACTGTAAAGGCGTCAGCTCAGTGCTGCTGTTTTCAGATCTCTCTACAGGTGTTTGATTGCACTTAGAAATAGATTCATCATTGCTGGCCACATTTAGTCTCAGTGCTTGTTTATATGTGTTTCAGGTCATAAGCAGATCCAACTCTTTGACACTATGTTAAACAAAATGCTCCAAAATGTGTCAGGAATCTCCAGACTTTATGAAACTCAATGCATTTGTTTCATTTTGCTACAGCAAATACTCCAGAGCAAATATTGTCATCAAGAGGTTGGTTTGTTAATGTTTGTTTTCATTTTTTCAGCAGTTTCATTACTGTTTCGGTAGAAAGGTGCTAAATAAAAATTCACTATTTACCATGATATACAGAAAGACTAGACGGAACCATCACTTATTAACCTTTAAGTGAGCAAACGCTCGGTCATATTCTGAGTTGAGATAATTCTGTTATTTTGTTAGAAAGTCCACATTAAGCAGCAGGCTTACTGTGGACATTACCTGTTTTTATATAAATAGAGTGACTCCACAAATATTTGCTGCACGTGGTGTACATGGTGTACAAGACATGCCGACATGAAGCGTCAGATAATACATAATGTCCAGCGATGCAGGGGCACAGTTCCTAATTTATCATCACAATACAGCCTAGTGTTAGCAATACACCAAAGCATTTGGTGAATTTGCTTCGGCATCTAACCTCACACAGCTGGCTCCACAGCATGCCTCTGCCCAGGTTGTCTACCACTACGTCCAGAAAGGCCCCAAAGCTTGATACCTGGCCCAGCCTCCTTGCCAGCCACCCGTCCACTCCTGCACAAAGGACATCATCACTTCAGATAACTCCAAACTGTAAGTATTCTCTCTGGCACTATGTTATTGGCACTAACCAGTATTAGAAAAGCAAACAAGATGTTTGCTGCAGTCTAATTATATGATCACTAGTTGTCTGCTACCACCAGAAGAGTTCAGTCAGAAACTATAAAACTAACATCTGCAAATCACACCATTTCACATTCAGGACTATCAACACTGGAGCTTGATCCTGTGGGTCATCTAAGGTTCGTATAAAAGGATGATCCCTTACCATCAAGTGCTATGTAGAGGGAATAAAGAGGAAAAAATGCCGCTGGTGTCCCAAAGGAAGCCCAAGCAGCAAACACAAGGCTAATACGAACATATCCTGAAACAAACAAATTTCATAAAACAAATTTTATTTTCAAATGTAAACATGACTGACTATAGTATATTTAGCAGTCATAGCCTTTGGTATACCTAGTGTTCAATTACTTAATGTAGAGGTTACCCGAGTCCCCAGTCATGTCTTATATGATGCAGTGAACTCGCGCTCCTGTGGAAAAGTTAATAAACAGCATTTCTCACCGATGATATTCGGCCAGTACAGCAGAACTTGGAGTGACATCTGCAGTTATTTATGAATAATCCTGTGGAGCCTCGTTCCAAAAAAATATACAATCTTTCATGGAAGTAGCCAACTAGAATAGATCCCCCTTAAATCCTCCATGCGGCGTTTAAGTAATTGTAACAGCTATTGTAGATTTAAGGGGATGTTCTGTTGGCGCTATCACCTTCTCGGAACCCACCGGAAGTCTTAGTGAGGAGCTTTAGTGACAAGCCGATGTCGTACACAAGGATCGTTGATCTAAATTGTTCCTGTCTAAAACCTGAAAATGTAATAATGCCAAGCAAATGGGGAAAACATATTACAAAAATTAATTGATCCGTTAATGGCTTCTGACTGTCAGTATATTTTGAATTGTCCGGAATAGATTTAGACACATATTGATGGCGGAAATGCAATATTAGCCAGCGGGTAAATCGTAATTTAAAATGCATCATAGTAGTCATTTCTCTGTGTGGTACACGCCGAAGAGAAAAATGTTATTGAACAAATGTCTAACAAGCCTTGACTGATATTTTACGAGGAATTTGCATTGCTAATGGGTCAGAAATTGTGAAAAGGACATTTTTTCTAACGGAGTTCGGCGTTGAGCTTCTTTTTAAATTCCAAATAGGCACCGATAACATTAAGCGCCATTAACGTAAGTCTAACGTGAACCAAAGTGATCTTGTGTTTTTTCTACGTGTTATTAAAACTGCAATGCAGTAAATGTACTGTGTATTCTACAAATTGGGCTACCTTCAATTGTTCCATTCTAGGTGACAATGGAGGTTGCATGCCACACGGTGGAGCTACACGCGCTTCTTTATAAACAGAACTCCGCAAATGCAATACAGGGTGTTATGACGGTGCATTATTCATCAAAATGTATTATGAAGTTATGCGAACTACGAGGACATGTTTTGTGAAGTTGTCGATGGGCAAATAATACGTTTTTTTGGTCATGTCTGTTGTGTTGACAAGCGACGAGGGAGCTGCAGCTGATCAACTGACCTGTAGAGTCATATCATGTGACAGAATGGAGGCGTCGCTGTAAACGTTCACCCGTTCACCACATACACACAGTACCAGGAACCCATTTCACATTTAACGGATACTGTCCCAAGGAACTAAGCTCACGTCTTTAATTTCCTCACATCGCAATGAAATGAGGGGAGCATGGGGGCCAAAGAGTCGAGGATAGGATTCCTGTCGTATGACGAGGCAGTCAAGAGAGGTAAGCCGAAATGCAACGAACTAACAGTTAAATCCACCCCAGTTGCGCTAGCTCAACGTTAGCTCACTGTCTGATTTTAGGCTAGCATGGCACGTAAGAGCTAGGCATCATAACCACCAGAATATAGCACTTAACGTTATGTGTTTAAGGGGCCTTGGTCATTGGTTAAGATACAGCCACATCAACAATGATACATGGCCTCTGTTAAATTCCTAATATACATTTTCCAAGTGAGAAGAGAACATTCCCTTAAAGCTGACAGAATTTTACCTTGACTTTAATGATAGCCAAGGTAGTGTTTTCTTCAACCTCTTTCTTCCAAAATGTCTCTATTCTGGTTTGTATGCATCCCGATTCGAAATTTGATGCCAGAGGACGCAGGGATTTCTTTAACTGTTATTGTATCATGCGTTTGTCATTGTTGTCAAGCAAGGTATCGACAAATTGACAGAGTTTTGAACTGTGTTTGGCATGACGTTCACTGTACTCTAATATTAGGTTTACTGGTTGATATCTGGGAGGGGCGGGCTGTATTGACAGTATTTGCCATAACAAATGGCCATGCATCCTTAAATGTGCACCTCTTGGGCTGACATTACATTGTGCTACTTGACAAGTGTTATTATCACCTTAACGTTACCTAGCTTACGTTGAGCAACATTTATGTTGTGCCTGTGCCGCTACTAGCTTAACGTCACTCGCTCTAGTAGCCAGCTAGCTGGCTTGATAAAGCTAAGCCCCCATTGGGAATGCCTGCAGTCTGTTTATTTTGTCTGGTTTCAAGTTTAGTTATGTGATGTGGGCTAACGTTAAACATCAGTGTTAGTGTTGGGGTGCTGTCAGGTAGCTTCTCAGTACTCATAAGCTAACGGTTAGCTCAGTGGTCGGTTTGGTTGGCGTAGCAAGAAACAGTTGTGAATCACATTGCTTTTACTGCATTTTATCTCTTAATTTCAACCTGTATGCAATTTATTTGGCCAGACGTAGGAGCTGACGTTACTGGTTGTTCCCTGAAAAATATCCAGTAGGGTCTCCTTGGTCCTCCTTGGCACCCTCAGTTAATATAATTATTTCACCTCACACCAAATCAAAGATTGCTTACAAAAACATTTTGCTGTAAGATCAGGGAATTCACAACTGTAAATCTAGGTAGAAAAAGCAGAGCACAAAGCTTTATAGCGATTAAGTATTTTCTGCATACAAGCGATGTGGGTGAACATTTATCAGGAACCAGATAGAGATCTTATCCTAGATGACTTTCTTGCCGCACTTTGATCCCTGGTTTGGACTTTATCTGTTTGGATTCCAGGCTTTCAGAGACTGTTATACATTCATTCACAGCATCACATCTTTACCAGGGTCCTCTATTGAAAGTTAGACTGAATTGTCTTTTGCGTTTATAGCACATGATTATGTTGTTCTACTGAATTGTAAATCAATAGCAATCGTTTACTGTTAATTTCACCTAAATGCTTGTGTTTGAAGATTGCCTCCATAGCCTGAATGACATATTTTCAATATCATTACCTTAAACTGATTCGTTCTTCTCAATCCGGTAATCACATGGGACCAAACTCACTCACAGGCAGTGGAATTATCCAGCCATCCAGCCTTATCTGACCAGTCACATGGTAGCATTCCTAATTCCCACAGCAGGCCGACTGCAGCAATTACGGGGTCAGTTTTCATGGCAGCTCACTGTAGTAGGACATCGCTAGGATAATGGTCAGGAATCATTCTGTTGGAAAAGCTGGGCTTTGATGTGTTTCTGTTATAAGCTCAGGCCTAATTGTGCAGGGTTAACTGTGTGCTCTCCCAGCACAGTGTAATACCTAGCATATGCTTTGACATACATTAGTATTTTATTGATTTGGGTATTCCTGGTACCTCTTGAAAATGGATCACTCGAGTACCTGATCCACATATATGAGCATATTCTCCACAAGAGATGATTGAATTAGTTGATATGAATGTGATTTCATTCGAAGTGTGAGGACTTTTTAATTGATACAAATACACAAGAGATCCGAATTATTGTCAAAATTGAACGTGGGGTCGACTACACCAGTGTTGAAAAATTATGTTTTGAGGCTTTCAAAGGTGAAAGTCCTTTCCATTTTTCCAATAAAATGTGTTCAGTTACTAGGTAATTAACATTTACTTGAATGGGCAGGAACTGCTCCCTCGTAGTAGTACAATATTTGGAGACAAATATCATGAATGAACGTGAACAAGATGTAAATTGCACAAAACTGGGGACATAACTTGAATTGCATGAACAGGTTATTTTCATTTTGCTTTCAGCTGAAAAAAAATCAAACAATAAACTGACATATCACCAGCTTCGTGATCAACATGTTAGCATTACCAAATCAAGCAGTTTGCATGTTGACAAGGAACTAACTTGCCCCCTTTGAAAAGTAAGAAAAGTTTAGTAATGAGAGAGAGTATATTGTATCTTAGAGTTTATATTATATACAGCACACCTCGACTTCATCCTACCGTATGAAGAAATGAAGCCAAAATATTCTTGGTATGGAAGCTGACATATTGTGCTGTCGACTTCATTTGGTCTTTTATATTTTCTATTAACTAATTAAAAGACATAACATGTGAAATGCCACAACGATGTTTGATCCCTGCTTGGAGGCAGGGTCGCTGCGCTTTTGCCACACTCCAGAGTGGATCAATCTTGACGCTGCTCGGAACGGCCAGACGTGCTTAATCTGCTAGTAGAAGTGCAAACGGCATGGCTTTTGACTCAGTGCGGCATGAAGTGCCAGTGGAAAGAACCCAAAAGAGGGAGTGGGACTTATTGCAAGTACTGCAACCAGCCATCAGGAGACAAGCGATATCTTTCTGCCTCACTTCCGGTGAGAAATCATGTCGTCCATCTTTATATATGTACATGGATCTGTGACAGAGGTGCTGACAGCATGGTTGAGTATATGCTATAATTGCAAAGCTAATGAATCTGGCCCTATAGATTTGAAGTCAATTTGCACGTTTTGTACCCCATAGATGCAACGATAATGTCCCTCAATTCATTTCGCCATCTTCATTTATCCTCCACACAAGAAATATTTTGGGTTTTCGTTTCAGTATTTATATACCCAGTAGTCCCAATCGGCTTTTCACGGAGCACGGGCTTTCCATTACCCGAAGACCCGCCCCCCCTAAAATATCTCTGATTGGCTATTGTTTGTTGTGTGGTTATGGTCAGATGATTGGTTCGATCTGTTTAGGCAAAAAATAGTAGAGTACAGCGTAATCAGAGTCAGAGTAAGGGCGGTACTTCACAGAATATTTGTGTGTGTGTACAACTCTGACACAGAAAAAGAAAAGAGGCAGAGTAAATCAGACTGTTAGGATGGTGTTTTATTATGTATCTATTTTGTCACTAACATTTATTCACCAGTGTGGCAAATAGTCTCCCGAAATTCACTCAACAAACTGAAAATCTATCCTCATTTGGCTCTTGATGAGTGTTATTTTTGGACCCCAGAAGAGAGAATGCAAGGAAGCTGATTTGAAAACATTAACTCGCCTATTCTGTCATCCAAAGCTGGAAGCTTATTGTGCCCTTTCATTTACAAACCTGGTGAAACAATTGGCAGCCAGGAACCTTTATAACTTCATGGTATTACGAAATTATCCAGGAAAGCTTGTGTGATTTTCTGTGTTGAGTAACATTAAGGTTAATATTTAAACACTTCCTCATTTTACATACGTAACTGTGTAGAAAGAGTATTTCCAGAACCATTAGCTCCGTGCAAAAGATGATAACAGATAATATTCAATAAATGATCAGTCTCGGACTTTGCCACAGCTGACTCAGACTGTGTCTGGTTATTCTGAAGTGATATTAGAAGAACTTTTACGATTGCATTTCACTATTGAAGGACCACCTGAATATGTATATGTTGCATGTTGGGGATGCCACAGTGAGTACATTTTCACTTATACCAACGTGGCGGCAAAAGATTTTAAAAGAAAGGTAACACACATTCAATATGTGCAAAGCTCAACGCTTACTACAACCTCACCTGTGAGTAATCACTTCACATCACTGGGAGGAAATCCATCTGAATTCATCCTCATCCCAAATCTTCACATCAATAGTCTTTCAACGAATGTAGATACGTCACGATGTAAAAGAGAAGACACCTGTTTGTATCAGTGTTAGACGCTCAGGACAGCTGCCTCCGATGCCATCGGCCGCTGTCTGGAGACCTACAGACGTGATGTCCGCACCAGCGGTGAGCAGCTGATAACGATAGATCACCGTCTGTGTTCTTATCTGACAAATTAACAATTGGCCTTCAGAGTTTTTTGTCATTGTTTAAAAAAAACAGAATGACGGAGCCTCCGATCTGCAAATAATCACACAGGAAGTTATTAATGGAACTGATCCATATCGTAGCGTATTAAACAGGAAGAACATGCTTTAAAAAACAAATGCAGTTGTTTATTATCAATTTAATGAAAAGCAACCAGAAAACACAGTATTGATTTAGTCTCTTTCAATACATCCAACTGTTATGAACGGAACAAGTCAAACAAATGACAGTTTGGCATGGCAGACCCGCTCTGCTCTTGCTGTTGAAAATTGCTGGACAGGTTATTTAATGGCGTGGACTTGGCTGATGCGTTAACACCTACTACCATAACAAGCCTATTGCATGTCATTGGTTAACTGTTCCGAAAACCGACCTCGTCTTTGTGAACATGCTCAGAAATCCTTGTTAAAATGTCTGTTGGTGTGCTGCTTTGGTGGCTGGTTATTCTTGACAGCAGGTGTTGACCTACAAGGATGATTTCTGACATCACAACTCGTTGTGTGAGCAAGTGTGAGGATACAGAATATTTCTGTTTTAAAAAATTACATAAGACAAATATGTCGGGAGGGAATTTTCCAAGACTCAAACATGTATGACACACAAGTTTAGACCTGTGTGTATATGCAGGACAGAAATGTTATTTAAACAATCAATTTATCCTATTTATCATACTCCTGCAGGGCTGGAGACTGTGTGAGTGCTATAGCAAGTGTTTGGAACAAAGAAAGACCTTACCTGATGCCCCACTGACATGAGAGATACACATTTTAACACACTCATTTCTACACAATCTCCTCTGACATCTTAACTCTTTTCTAATTTCAGTAATTGTGAGACCTTTTTGATATTCATTGGCGTTAACACTAGAGAGATCCTCTTAGCTTCAGCCGCCATTGTTTGAAGTCCGGGCAGAAAGTCATCACAGTGGCATAGAAACCTCACCGCCAACTAGTGTTGTTTTGTGTGAACTCGTCCACTCACTGTGAAATCTGACACAGCCTGCGCTCTGTGAGCTACACGGCTCAAAAAAGTCTTCTTTTTTTCCTACAAGAAGACTTCTTTAACTCAGACTACCTCCTCAAGCCTAGTACCATGTCATACTGAAGTCATAACTATTGTATCGTGACACTCGCAGTTGCTGGTCTGTGTACTCCAATTACATGCAAGCTAGATATGTGTTTGATTTGTTTGTGAGTGGGATGCCAGGAGGTAGAGGGACCGTTTGATAGTCAGAAGAAGACCATGTCGCGGTGACGAGGAATAAGACACTGAAACTAGAATTTGACTGTTGCTGTGTCATTATGTGTTAGCAACTTGGCACCTGACACAGCGGCTTGTACCTGTTTTTTCTGTGTTCGCGTGCGAGCGTGTGTGTGTGTGACATAAATCATATTGTGGTATTACAGATACAGATAAAGTAGCAATTGTCAAGTTTCAGTTCATTTTGGAATAGGTGAGCTACAACACAGTGCTGTGGTTTGTAAATGCGGAAATGTTTGATACTGAACTTTTAAAACCAGCACTCCCTGTCTTTTCTGCCTGCTGGCATCTCTGTTGACAGTGCACCATGAATGAAAGTTCACCGGGCTCTTATGATTTCTGTATTTACATTATGCTCTTGACACTTTCGTGCTCACTGCAAGGGTGTTTCTAGTCTTGCTGATAGAAGCATCCTAGTTCAATGTCATGTGTTGGTTTGAATGTGGATGATGTGTTGTGCCACTTGTAGATATGAGACCTACTGTTTGCTGTGTTTTCATTGGCACCCATTACAATTATTGCAGCCCAGTGTCTAAGAATACACCCATTATATGAGAGTATCACAACACACACATTGTTCTTCATAATGCGGACCGCTTTGCTTCCCTTCCCTATTTCTCCATCCTATTGTAAAAATGTTGCCATTATCTACTACTCCTTTTTTGGTCATTCAGTTGGTACAGTTGTACAGTCACTCCTGTTTATTCACAAGGTACACATTTTATTGACTCTACTGTGTTTTCATCGAACATGTTGTCTAACATGATAACACTGTTGGCGAAGGCTTCATAGGTAGTTAAGGGTTCAATGTTTTGCGCAAGGAGACTTCAACACGACTCCTGAAGGAGCCAAGAATGTTGATAAAATCTGTGGATGTTGGACTAAGGGTTATTGCTGGGCAAGCTGCCGAAACCCTCAATGCCGGCAACACTGCATATTGCAACCAAAACGTACTTTAAATAAATAGAACAATACACTGAGAATGGCGAGTGTATGAGAGCTACAGAAAGTATTATTACACAGTTTAACATACACTTTTAAGTAAGTGCATGCTCAAGTCTGGACAATTACCTTAAACAAAACAATGTAAACAGTAAACAAACTTTTACTGATCCTATAGGTAGAATAGGTTTACCAGTGGCAACCTCCAAGTCTGGCATACGCACACAGGAATACTGCCATAAGTCGGGCCTTGGGCCTTGCATACACTCACAACTTAACAATTTGCAAAAACAAATGACAGGCTTGACAGACCTGAGTAGAAAGGAGCAAGGCCGGCTTTAACAAAGTCTGGTTAACGTGTTGTACACTAGTCATTGGCAGGGCCCTAATGCTGCTGGCGATTCAGCACAACATCAGACTGAGTCAAGTGTTCCCTACATTAGAAGAGAGGACAGTGATATCATCCAGGTAAAAAGGTAGTGATTTACAGTGCTGCGCCCTGAACATCTTTTACATTAGCCCCAGTAACGTACCTTGTACGTTGCAAAACCGAAAACTGAAAAAGCAGCCTGTTAAACTCAAACATTCCAAATTGTGTGCAAAACATTTTGGCTGATCCATGTCGAGGCAATAGTTCCCTATCCTTGAGCTGCTCATCATCAGGGCGAACAAATAGTTAGAAAACCCTAAACTGCATCTGCACTGAGCTTACCTCACCAACTTGGGAGTTGACCATCGCAGTACTACGCCCCTGCTTGGGCCCAACCTCCCTAACCCCTGTTGGTAAAGTTATATAGCTCAGCTTAAGACAGAATCCATACAGGGCAGCGGGGCCCACACACGATGACAGAAACACCAACATTTACAACGAAGGATGAAGGCAGTATCTCGGGCAACACAAACATGTCAGACTGTTGACTAGACCTGGGGCACATGGGTGCTTGGAAGGAGATAATAATTTGAGTGAGCTTACCAAGTGCTCGCAATGCGTTGACAGACATTTATTCACATAAAATAAACACCTAATATCCCTGCAGTGGATATGTTGATTTATAGATTTTACAACGGTTTCAGTGCTCTCTCAACAGCTCAAATTGGCCTGGTGTGGAGCACAGCACAGTGCCTTTAGTGTCCAGCTGCATCTGGAAAACTCCATCAGTGTTTGATCTGGATGTAGTGACAATAGAACCGTATGTTTCATCGCAGCAGTGGAGCAAGCAAAAGCCGTTGCTACTAGAGTGCTCCATATAAATGTCACACACAGACTGACATAGCTTTGACCTGAAGGGCATGCAGAGGACAACAGGCTGTTTCATATCAAGTTCTGTTTTTCTGATTCAAACATGTTTACAGCATATCACTGAAATACTTCATTATATAGGGAGTCTATAGTCTTTCCATTGTCACAGTGCCAACATTGTGACTTTGATACAGTACCTGCCAGAGAAAGACATGCTCTACAATGGCATAAAACAAAAACATAAAGGAATAACATACAGAGCAATAAACAAACCTCCACCAAGGCGGTGTATTTCCTTTGTGTTCAGTCCTTATTAGTGCACTACTGTAATCTGCAGGCTAATGATCCCAGATTGAGCTTCATCACCATGAAGTGACAGATTTACATTTCATGTCATTTATATTTATTTTCAGGCTCAATAAGAATGAAGTTAATGTGCAGTTGACTGTTTTTTGTTGTTGTTTTTTTCATACAGGTAGATGTGTGATTTCTTCGATAGTCAGCCTTCTATTTGCAACTTGATATTACTTCATCAAACATCATTTCTTGGAAGAGTTCTACATTCTACTGAAATAATTCTGTAGTAATTGACATAATTGTTGAGAGAAATTTACATACGATTGTTATGATTGCCTTTCCTGGTTTATTCACTTTGATTGTTTGAACATGTCGGCATGTCTGTCAGAGATGTAATGTGAGTGTTGACACTTTAAATTGGTTTCAACCACACCGGTGATGGCTGAATAAGGAATATTCCAGAGTGCTTCTCTCAAGCTTTTATTATTGCTGGGTTAGACAAACATCTGTTAGCACTTCCTCGCATTCCTTCGTTGGGAATGTCATTTCAAGTGTAACTCCTTTAGAAAAACCACTGTGACTCAGGCATCTCCCTCACCTGGCATCCCAACAGATACGGCAACATTCCTTCAGCCTCCTGATTTAAAAAATGAACATGGTAACCCTTCAATGATAGGTAGTTTATGATAAATGGTAAACGGTGATCGGTTCTCCGCCGCCATCCTTGAGAGCTTCCTAAGTCCCGCCACCTCTTGATTTTGATTTGTCAGTGAGAGAGATGTGACATTGATGTACTTAACTGTGTCCAAAACATGAACTATTTTTAGTGCTGCCGCCAACCAAAGATTTTCCTAGTTGACCAGTTGTTGTTTGAAAAATGCTACTAAAAGGTCTACGTGGAAATGTTTAGTAAAAAGAATCAACATCACTGCATAACTGAGTAATGTTGGGGCTATGTATTTCTTCCTTTAGGCCATTATAGTATATGTTACAGTTTGAGTATGTTTTTTAAGATGGTTTGGTTAAGTGCATCTACATGAATGGATTATTGATTGCTCAGATGTTTAAGAGAGTGGAAAGGTTGGAAATCAGCAGGTTGTAGATATTATGGTATCCGTATGAGGCAGGAAAAAGTGGCAACAAGCCCTTCTCAGATATTAAGTACATTATTAAACGTAAATAAATATATATTTTGGGGGGCATCAGCAAGTTGTTCTCAGTTCCGTGGCTGAGAGAGAACAACATCTGTACAACAGGGTTAGGGTTAATTAGCCTTCAAAATTCACGCACAAATCTGTTCCTGTATTTCAAAACATCTCAAAGCTTAGGAAGTCTTGTAGGCAGTGATCAGCAACACGGGTGAAAGCAGTAACACACACACACACACACAGACACACACACAATAGTCATATGTGTTCAACAGTACAGTTATAAATTATTAATGAAATGTCCATAACAATAGAACATATCAAAAGTTTCTTCTATTTTTGTTCTTCCGAGATCATAGCAGAAAATCTTCTCTTTTTGAACCCCCAAATCAATTGTTATTCATTATTCCTATCTCTCTCTGCCTCTCCAGTCACCGATGTGGAATTGAAGCGACTGAAGGATGCCTTCAAGAGAACCAGCGGCCTGTCTTTTTATATGACCCAGCAGTGCTTCTACAGGGAAGTGCTGGGAGATGGAGTTCCGCCTAAAGTTGCAGAGGTAAGCCACTGTGCCATCACATACCTACTAAACTGTATAATGAAGTGGTGTATACAATAACATTCTGAATGACTTCCAGGTGGCCACTAAATTAGGTTTAGTGGAGCATTCTGTTCTGAGATGCAGATGGCCGAGCCATGAAGGAGGCCAAAGAGGATATTTGATCAAGTGAATAATGTGTTTTTATGCTATAAAGTAACTCTTGTCACTTGACACAAAGTGAAGGAAATGTTAGAGGTTCTTAACCTGTGATGTGGGACTTGGGATCAATATGACTCAGATACAGTAAGGACTTCCTAGCTGAAGGTACAGTGACAGCGTCATGTCTTCACAGATGTATTAGCTTGCAGCCCTCCTGTGATTCAATTCAATAAAATCATCCAGAGTAGGCAACAACACAGGTACCTAGAACTTTAATATACTGAGAAGAACTGAGAAACCTCTCCCTCAGCCATCCCGCGCCCTTTTCTGATTGTTGTTCACTGTCTCTACATTCCACTAGAGTACTTATAGGCACTCCTTTAATGTTGAACACTTCCTGTTGCTGTGGGGTAAGATGCGGTGAATATAAAGGCCATCAGATATGTAGACAAAGACTGGCGGTAGCATCAGCTAAGTCATTTCAAACAGGTCATCAAAGTCTCTACTAAAAGTTGTGTTTGTTTTAGAAAGCAATAAACACGGAAACATCCGAGATGTAAAACAATTGCTGCTGAGAAAGCATCTTCATCCACTGATGGGGCTGATGATAAGCTGGAGTAGCTTTACTCTAGCTTTTGTAGCTGTAGCTTTAGTCCCTTCAAGCTTCGAGCAGACTGAGGCAGAGCTTTGGCTCTGTGTCATGGATACAATAGATGTGGCCCTGCTGACGTTCAGTCCAACTTAATCCAAATGTGAATCAAATCCACTGTGAGGGTGTAGAGAATGCCATGCTGACAATGGGTTCAAAAGCTTAGCAGTTCTCATTAGCTTTCAGAATCCGAGGTGCTGTTTCCATCACTCTTATTACCAACACGTCTTGTAGTAGCTTACTAGTTTACATAAAACATTACAGCATGTCTACTCATTCCATTATCTCTGAAACTCGTCTGTTTTTCTTCCCTTTTTGTCACCATGTTAGCCGATACTGTGGTTACATGGCCTCTGCACAGACGCGACACTCAATTTACAGAAATCTCTCATGTATTATGTTTTTGCGAAATAGAAGTAAATTGGAAGGAATCACAAGACAGCTAAGTTTTAGCAGCGATTTCATTTGCAGTGATTTCAAATAAGTTTAAAGACGCTTGCACCCAAGTGGCCACAATGTCAACAATACACACAACATAGCGTGTCCCCGTCCTACCGCTGGCAACAGCCATTGTGGTTGAAGTTAACGTGAGTCCTTTTCTTCTACACTGGCTCGGGCTTGTTGTGACCTCTTGGACTTGTCTGCGCACGAGAGCATCGGCAACTGCACACACCCAGAATACCAGCAGGCTGCTGTTTGAAACTGTACAAATATGTTTAATATCAGATTTGATCACACCGGATCATCCGGCCTGGGTTTCTGCTCCCTGAATCATGTGATCTTCTGTCACTATTCATCGGCTTTAATGTGAATGTGGTAGAAACTATATTGCAAACACGTGTAATACAACGACGATCACCAGTCTGTTGTGCCTGTTTGGAGCACTGATTCACGGTATTATTAAGTAGTATAAACAGAAGTACTACAAATCCGATGTCCGCACATGTCTGTGCATGCATCGGCTTGAGAGTAAATCAAGCCTCAGTCGTTCTCATCCTGCCTGTACTTTCATCATCAGTAGCTTCGGATTCAGAACCTCCTGTTTACTCTCTCTCATCCTCTCTCTTCCTATATATCTCTTAAGAATAATCTGCTAATAATAATCGACTGAATCATTTCAACAGCACGGGCGCTATCAGCCAAAGAGGATTTGAGTCACCAGATCTGTCAGATTTTTTAAACAGTATTGCCAGATGAGGCTACTACTGAGGCACAAATGCGAGCACATAAATTTAGAACTCGTACAGTCTCGACAATTAGTCAGATAAGTGTGAATTTATGTCACAGTTTAGAGTTCTGTCCTAGTTGCAGTTAGATGGTGTTTTGGTCTCATAGTTACCATTGTACAAAATGTCTCCTTGAATAAATAGACAAAGAAACTTTGGGATGTGTGTGATGAAAGCAGTGAATGTGTGGGTAGAATGTTCACTGTGTTGACTGGGATATAATGATCTGGACATTGATATGGGGACAGAGACGATAATGGGCCATACACATTTCTGTGTAGATAATGTCCTCACTTAAAAGGACATCACCATGTATAACAGAAGGTTAAAATGTTCTCCTATCCTTCATACTTTATTTTTCCAGCAGCACATAATGTGAAATATGCTAAAAGTCTAAAATTAAACTTTCTGAAACACATGGCTTAACCGCCCTGTACTCAAACTGTTTCTGGATTAGTGTGATGCTGAATCTCATATTGGGAATACATCCAAAATCAATTAGATACCATAAGAATCATTCGCAATGAGTCAATAAATCAGGTTCCTTCTTATACGTATCTTGGTGTTTATATTGACAGCTCACTCACATGGTATCTACCTTATTTTAATTTGGTTGTTCTCTGTTACAGCAGAAAAGGCATTTTCTGAGACATAAGCCATATTGACAGGGAACTAGTATTACCATAAGATCATGTGATGTAGAAATGATCCCCCACATGAATGAATGATCTTGTACCACATACGCCATGGATAGGCTGAAGTCTTACAAAACGTATCCCCCAGATATGATGTGATGGCTCTCATCTTATCATGTTGAAAATCCCACCCCTTGAACAATATGCAGCTTTAATTAAACCTATTCACATCACCCACGCAGCATTGTTTTCTGTTTTGTCACATCACATCACATCATTTCACTTTGCAGTAAACCTTTGCCTCAGTGGCACATCATTCCATTGAGAGAAGGATTTTATAGGCTGAACGGTTGTATACCTCCAGTGTAGTTCCTGATTTGACTCACCGTCACCTCTTTAATATCTGTCTGACCTCTTCATACTGTTTGAAAAACTGCATGTTACGAACCCCGTTTGTCTAGGCTACAGATTCGCAACATAAGTGTCTAATAATGAAAACAAGGGGATGCTGAGCATTGGTGAAGAAAATAAAAGAGACAACACAGGTTTCCAAAATAAAA
>CAAKHC010019417.1:85261-112705 GCA_901007825.1 Macroramphosus scolopax | reverse complement strand
CGCCAAACTGTGCGTGTGTGTGTGTGTGTGTGTGTGTGTTTGTGATGGGAGGAATCAGTTAAGACAGTGACCAGTCACAGCTCTATGTTAGGAATGCTGTTGAGCAACTCCCTCCTGGGTTTGACAGAAGCATCAGCAGTGATGTATGACATCACCATTCGTTCCATAAAGACAGTGTGTGAAACCAGTAACGTATTGACAGAAAGAGTCTCACTATAACTTCCTTTTAATAGCCTTTTCGCCATTTAAAATAATCTTCTTCTGCACATGTCCAAGTTGTAATGGAAAATAGATGTTAAAATTGACATTTTGTTTGAGCACTTAGTCAGAATTCTAAGACTTATTTGTTTCACTGTCATTAACATTCGATGATGTCTGGAGCTTCATATATACCATACAAACTAAAGAGTGGTATCAATCTTCTCATCTGGCTAAGAGATGTACTGAAATTGTTACACTATTCACGTTCATGTTGGCAGGGTAATATTGAATAAACACATGTTCCAAATACAAATATTCTTTTCTGTGTTGGGTTGTGTTTTCTCACCTTGCGCTTCGTCTGTTTGCATTTGTTTTCTAAACCGCAGTGCCTTGAGCTTCAGGGATGTTTAAGTAAATGTTGGCAAGGTGGAGAATTGAACAATGTACTGATTGCAAAAAGTATAGGTACACCCAACACTGACTAATCAAGTAAAGAGCAGATATTCAACATACATATTTAAAGTAAAGTAGCCAAGTACTTCTACTTAACTATTGTCCACCATGATAATATTATAATAGCAATGTCATCACAAAGTCAACATGTTACGCAATATTTGTTCTTGAAGGCCTCAGCAGAAGGACAGGATGCAGCAGAGCACCAGGAGGAAACTCAGAGTAAATGTTGGCAGGTGTTTCCTTCAAAAAAAAAGCCTGCAGTTGCCTTGTGGGTGTGTTTCCAAGGGAAATAATCTTTGTGAAATTAAAGAAGTCAGAGAGAATTTCATCACAACCCAATAGGAATATCATGCAGACCTTGTTCCAGATGTTTATGAAGGAGGACGTGTTTAAGAGCCATCTTTATTCCATGGAATAAGCTGCTTGATCATTTCGTTGAAAGGTGCATTACAGAGTCAAACTCAAACAGACAATAATGAAGATCCAGCTCAGATATCATCTAGTTTAGGCTGACATCCAGTGGTTGTGGGCCAGAGAGTTAAGCAGAAGCTGACTCAAACATTGACTGTTAGGACGAACAGTTAATGAAAAAATAAGTAAATATAAATGTACTGATGGTGTATATGAAACACTTTAATACTGATCCATTAACATATATGTGTGATAAATAACTTTGCATGGACATTTGGAAAATGATCCAGATATCTAGAGTTATCAATTTTAAGTAAATTTTGGTCCACTTTAAAAATGATATCTGTAATTTGACCCTTACCTGTAGGAAGTATATCTGTCATACAGTATATCCTGTACACATTATATAAACGAGCATCAATATCTATGGTAGTCTATGAATTGCTTTTACTTTGAAAAGAGCTAAATATCAAATTGGGGGTTATAACACTTCACACAAAATATTAGTCAAATATCAAACTGTACATCTTATTTCATTAAAAAAAGGCCCAGATGAGTGTTTGTATGTAAAATGGGGGTATAAGTCATCTCTGCATCCAGATGTAACGGATGAGTTGAGATCAGCTGCCTGCCTGGTAGCTTCAGGCTCCCTGTCGTCGACTCATCTGCTGCCCTCAGGAGGCTGTTTTTTATTCTACATGTGATGATCTAGTTTGAACAGTTCAAAAATGTCACAGCAGTATATTTCCATTGTCTGACCACAGATCCTGGATATTGTTTGCAGTACATTCATACTCCATTTTTTATTTGCCAAGTAACAACAATGTGTGATATCCAGAACATTTAAAGTCATTATCCGGTCAGTGGTAATAAAGACAGTTTTCCTAATTTGTGCTAATTATGTGATAGAAAGTGATTCTGATCACTTGGAAAAATAAATAAATTAGAATAGGTAAATATGGGGAAAATGTTTTAGTCGAATTTTGTTATAAAAAAAATTGTTAATGTATTAGTTTTAGCGTGGATGGCAATTTGGGGGTTTCCATCTTCCTGGCTACGTCACAGATTGCGTTTCGTTCACCTGTTTCGGGGCGTGGCCACGAATGACCGCAGTCTCGCGCATTAGTAGATGATCGTCAAGGACACGCGCAGGAAGACACAATAGTTGTCCCAAAATACTTTCATAAAACTCCATTGTTTTTTCCTGTTTTACTCATTTCTCTGTTTTAATCCAGAGACGGAGGTTTTTTGTGACTGCAGGGTCTGGACAAGATGCGGGGATTACCTGCCGCCATCCTCCTGTCGTCGCTACTAAAAGGTAGTTTCCTTTTATTTACGTTGTTGCCTCATGCCGTTTTATTGTAAATCAAATCAATGTATATAAAGTGTCCACCCAAACGAGCTGCAGGTATCGGCCACATGACCGTTTGTTTGTCTGATGAAGTCTTGACTTCATGATGAAGTGACTACCCACTTAACCAGAAGTCATACGATTAGGTTGATACAAGGCTTCACAGTTGTTATTATTATTATTATCACTAGATGTTCATTTATTTTGAGAGGTTATTGATACCTCTGTCCATGATGGTCTCGTCATCATTTCTATCGTCTGCAACTTGTTTCAAAGAGTGGCTCAACATTTAGTGGCTGATGAACTCAACAGGTTTCATTCCACTTTTTCAGTGGTTGGTGGGTAGTTTCACTGTAAGCTATTTCCTGGGCCTTGTCTGTGTCACCAGTTTTTCTGGTTCTACCACTCTGACACGAGATCCTTGTTTGAGTGAAACCATCAAATACACTGTTGCCTTCCTCATCTCTTCGTCTGTTTCTCTAAATTGCATGTTTTTTGACCCTTTGTCTCATACACATGTTAAAAATGTATTAACTGATTTATGTAACCCTTTTATCTGCCGTCCCTCCACAGTGTCCTTATGCATTCAGGTGAATGTTCCGCAGCAGGAGCGCTCTACATTTCTGTTTGGCTCAGTGATCCTCCGTTGTGACTTTTCCACCTCTGCAAACCTCCAAGATGTCCGGGTCACCTGGAAATTCAAGTCCTTCTGCAAGGACCCAGTGCTGGAGTACTACTCCACAGGTGAGAACTCACCCGTACTATAACAGAGCACAAAGCTCTCTTGTATCCCTCAGAAAGGCTGGTGGTATATTTGCATTCATTCATTTTTGCATATTTATGAAAACACTTACTTTTTAAGATCACAAATTCCTAGACAAAGTAGTAACTCGTAGGATCATTGGTTGTCATCCAGTACACCTCAGAGCTTTATGGTATGATTCATGAGAAAGACATTTTGATCCGTATATCTACGAAGCATGCAGGTGAAAGGAAGATATGAAGCTGTAATGTATTGTCTTCATTAGAACCATGTCTTGTTTTGCAGCATACCAGTCAGCTCTACAGTTAGGCCAGGACCCATCAAATGACTGTCCAGACCGTCAGCGGACATTGCGCACAGTTGTCCAGAAGAGTGGAGCCAACGAGCCGACACTGGGTGCAGAGTACCGCGAACGCAAGATCACCATCCAAAACAGTGAGTTTATGCAATGCAAACGATGTACAGTCCCATCCAGTACAGTGAAAGTCAGGCTCAACTGAGCTGTGGCAAATACAGGATGTCATCTCTTGAGACTGTATGTAGATTTCAGAATTATTATTTACCTCACATATTTTATTAGCTATTCATATTTCATAATAAATCTGAAATTAGCCTCCGAATCCAACAGATGAACAGCAAATTATTCAACAATTCATTATAAGTCTTTTTATAGCAAAAACATGAGCTGTGGTGTTGACATTTACATTTTCTGACATTTAGTACCCTGAAAGATAAATAGATAATTAAGAGATAAATCTCCAGATCAATTGATAAGGAAATGAACAGTAGTTGTCCCATCGTTAGTGGCTTATTATATCAGAATGTTAGTAAACATGTTTTCTCTCCCATAAATTTCTAGATGCCTCATTCTGACAGTTTATGCAACAGGCCCAAATATGACGGGATTCTTCAGAGTTCCACTTTGAATGTGGGATTACCTACTAATAAACAATGCTATAGGTATTATAAAGTAAAAGTAGTTGTTTGATCTTCAGGCTGGCTTTTATTCAGCTCCTCTGTTGCAGATATATTTGCTTTAAACTAGCGGCACGTAAGTTTTATGTCCTATGAAATCACGGAACCATCAACTGTATGTTATTAAAAGCATGTGTGTGTTTGTGCAGAGGCAGACCTGGTGATCAATGAGGTCATGTGGTGGGACAACGGAGTGTACTTCTGTGAAGTGAATGCTGCTGGAGATACCTCTGGAGACTCTGACAAAGAAATCAAACTCATCGTCTACCGTAAGAAACAAAATACTGAACACGGCAACGACAAACTCACTCACTTTATTGTAAACCCAAATAGTTCTCAAAATTTCCTTCATTTAGACTGTTTATGTTTTCAGACCTAAATGTGCCTGCGTTTGTTGGTTGCTATTGAGGACAGCAACTAAATCAGTGAATGTAGCTTTAATATAAGAATACACAGAAGTACATTTAACACACTGTGAATGTCTTGCACACGTCCGTGAACGTCACTCTCCCTCTCCTTCCTTAGACTGGTTAACAGTTTTGTTCATCGTCCTTGGAGCTCTTCTTCTGATCATCCTCTTATGCGTCTGCTGCTGCCAGTGCTGTCCACAGGCATGCTGCTGCTATGTCAGATGCCCCTGCTGCCCGCAGCAATGTTGCTGTCCTGAAAAAGGTAGATATCTAGGAGGGTTTGGAAAACTGTCCTCGGGGTTTTGAACTCGCTTTCGGCTTCTGAAGCGCATTGAATTCTACATCGTCAGAAATACTCGCTGATAAGATAAGATGAACATGCAAACTGTAAACATATGTTTACAGTAGTTTTTACTGTTTCCTACAAGGACAACCACTTCAATACTGTTTCGGCTTGTAACTGCCATCTACTGCCATTTTCAAAGTGCACATCACACATATGAGTTCCATATGGGATCGTGATGGTCTTGCAAGCTAGTTTTGATGTTTTTCATGGAGATTCAAATCCAGTAAAAATCTACTTCCCATGTCAGCAGATGAAAATAAAAGAACCTAACTTTCCCTATAACAATTAATAACCAGTAAATGTGTGCCTCTCAAACATATCTCTGCAAGTGGAGAGTTGTGATACCTGGTCGAGAGAAAATCTGATTTGGTGTCATAATAATTTTTGATCATGAAATAAAGGAAGGTCCTTTGAAAACAAGTAGATGAAGAGGTTGTTTATGTGGAGGAGTATTGAATATTTTGCTGTCTTCATCTTTCAGCGGTAATGCAGCATCGTATGATGAAGGACGCTCAGAGGGCCATGGCTCCTTGGATGGGAGGACAGCCGGTATATGGACCAATGAGCCACGTTTCCTCGTCTCAGATGAATCCGCTGCTTTACCAAGGTACACACACATTTATCGTACAGCAAGTCAGTTAATGAGGCTATCACAGCCAAACATCTTTTTATTCTTGGTGGCTGTTCATCCACACATACTGTATCTTTTGAATGACTTTTCTATATTTTGTAAATGTTTTTGTCCCTCTAGGATCTATGTCAGGGAAGAGCATGCCTATGAAGCCTATGCCCCTTCCTCCTCCTCAGTCCTCTGCTTACAGCATGCCCCCTCCCAGCGTGCATGGCCATCCCGCTCCTGCAAGCACCAATCAGATGCTTGACTACCTGGAGAGCCAAGTGAGGGGGATCGAAATGACCAGTCCCCTGATACCCGTATGTAACTGCCCAGTAGTTCCTTCTATCTACATTCACAGGTGTATATGTGCAAACCGTTGGTGCTAATGTAACGGTTTCACTTCCCGGAATATCTCCAAAGTTTCCATTGGAGAAATATAAACAGGTTTTTAAGGTTGGGATTTGCACAATAAGCCATTTGTAGTGGTATTAGACCAATCAGAAATAAAATAATTGTGCATTTAAGGCATTTATGAGTAGCTGTTTCCATAGCTTATTGAAGGTACTGTTTGATACATGTTTTTCCTACAACAAAACAATGTCCGCAGCCCTAAATGTTATTTTATTTTGGAAACACAAATTAAGTTATTTGATGTTAGAGGTGGAAGTGGGACCTATTCGCTTGTGTCTGGATTTGACATTTGTATTTTCCCCAATGTTTGTATTTACTTCATTGTTTCTTCCTCCTTTGCTGTCTCGCCCCCATCAGTCCCAACCACATCCACCCCCTCACATGCAGCAGATGGGACCTCAGCCAATTCACCTGCAGCAGAATGCTCCTTCACCTCACCACATGGCAGTCCCGTTTTCCCCCGGCCCACCCAGCATGATCTCTGCCCTCAATGATGGCCCAACAGAACGACGCGTCATCACACTTCCACCAATACGAGAGCCTGGCAGAATGCCACCCCCTGCACCCCAGACTCGCCCCCCTAGCTCCAGCGAGAGCAGCCGTAGCGGGTTCGGACGCCGTGATGATCGGGGAGCAGCAGCTAGACGATACCCCTCACCCACCCGGTCAAGAGGTATTCCCAGGAGCTATAGTGAGGAGTCACTGGATGGGCGGGGGCGCAGTGGGGCACGCGTAGGAGTAGGCCCCCCTCGATCCCGTTCCCGTGATGATCTGTTTGACAGCAGGTCCAGAGGAAATTACTCTCCTCCAGCATCACACCGATCAAGAAGAGGGTCCTGGAGCTCTGATGACGAGGGCAGCAGTCGGAGAGGAGGAGGAGGACGGAGGAGAGGAGGAGGAGGAGGCTGGACTGAGAAACCTCCCAGCTACACAGAGTACGAGCCTGGACTTAAACCAGGAGCGAGGAGGAATGAACACTACTCTGTAAGACAATCATTGCTTTAGTTGACATCTGCAATGGCACACTACAATGCACTTACATAAACAGACACACACACACACACACACACACACGCACACACACAATAACTAAAAGTTGTGCTGATTGCTGTTAATGTGAATCTAAAGTGAGCATGTCTCTCTCAGGACAAGAGTTCTCGCAGTGGCACCAGCATCGTCATCTGAACGCCCCCAGCTGTGAAACGCCCTGTGACCTCTGTGTCTGAGGACATGTACGCTGCGCTAGAACTGGGAGTTGTTAGCTTCCTTACTGTCTGGCCACTGGTAAATTTCTAAATGCCACAATTGTATGCTTAAAATCAATCATCAGCCAACTCTTTTATTACACTTTCCAAAGTGAGATAACTGGTGTTAGCAGGTACAGAAGGATTTGTGACCTTAGAGATTGGAAGATTTAAGAAATTGGGATGATAGTCAATCAAGTGTGCTGGTAGTAAATGTTTCAGGCCAGTATGGGAATCACTTTGGTAGCTTATGAATGGTTTGTTTTCATTTTTTCAAAGTTGATGCAAAAAACCTGAACAAATTATTGTGACAGCTGACCTCAATTTTGGACAATACCGCCCTCTGCTGGTTTATAAATGAAGTTATTTAGATATTTTGGGAAGATTTTGACGCCTGCTGTTTGACTGTTCTTAAATGTGGCTTTAGAAATGATGTTTCTCCTTTTTAAAACGTTTTTTTTTTTTTTTTTTTTCATATTCCGACAGCAGCATTGGAAATAACTGTCTAGGGCCAAGTACTTTGTCAAAAACCCTAAACTACAATTGTTAGCATTGAGCCTAGAACTATTTCAACTAGCATAAATACGAAATAAATGCTTGTGAATGCTTAAGATAGTTTTAGGCTTTTTATTGTATATTTGTTTTATTTTTTTGTGAATAGTTATGTGTAATATCTTCTGTATTTCTTGAATTACAATGTATGTGATGTTCTTATCTTTTGAAGGAAATTCTGTGTAATGTTACGATTTAAATCAAGCATTTACACACAGTGATGACATGAAACAGTCAATGCAGTGTGTAAATAAATGTACTTCAAGTTGAGTAATATATATATATTTTAAAGGGGACAGTGCAAGAAAAATACATGCTTATTTCTGTCCTCTATATTTAAAATATATAATGGGTATTTTGTGACATACATGTTTCTTTTTTTTTTTTACATTATACAGTACATTCACTTGTATTTGACAATTATTCATAATAAAAGTTTTAAAAGTAATAAAACTGTCCTGTCCTTATTTCAAAGTCATTTATTTAATCTGTGGTTAGAAAAAAACAACAGATACATTTTTTAACTTAGATTTTGTTTGTCATGAAGCATGTCTGAGGTACCTTTAAATGATATACTGTATATATCTATATGTATAGATATAGATGTCTATAAATATATAGATATCATCCTCAGTAACAGAACTTATTATTTCATCTTGACTAATTTTGTATGCCTTGAATCACGTGGGTACGTAGTGTAGACAATAATTGTTTTTAAGTTAAAATTAATTCTGTGATAAAAACAGTTGTGACAGACCCCAGACCAGCCATTTTTTTCAGATGCTTAAGTCGCGCGCTGATGACGTCGCAAAAGAGGAGGTTTTGGTTTGCCACGTCGGTCTCTGTGCAACGCATTTACACTGTTGCTCCTCGCAGCCCAGGGCTAACTTTTAAAGCCGTTTTATGTTTTCTACCGCTGTGAAAGCGACCCTCCAGCATCGTCGGTGTCGTCGTAGCTCTTCGTCTCATTAGTGCATTCAGGGATATTGAAGCTGGGCGGCGGAGAAATGCTCGGTTCCGTCTTTACCCGCCCGGCTGGAAGCCTCACAACTGACTGATGCATCCTCGTTCACTTCACCCCCCCGTATGTCGTGTAAGTAAAGATGAAGCTTTTAATCCGTCCGTTTTCAACACAACAGACTACCATACCGATACCAACCTACATCTTTCTATTTTCAACCTATTTGTTCAAGTGTGTTGAAGTTTGTCCGGTTTTAAAAAGACAATAATGCCTGGTGTCATGATTCATACAGGAAGGTTTAGTGCATGTCATAGCAAGTCTCTAAAAAAACAAACAACCTCTCAACAAAGTGTGTCCCCATTCAGTGGAATGTTAAACTTACAGTCCATCAAACAGCTTCAAATACAGACACTCTATTTGGTAACATTGTAAACGACATGTGGTCAGGCGAAAACTGGAAACTGTTGCACTAAATTACAAAATACCATCTTGCAGTTACTCTGCTGGAAGTTCTTTTCTCTATATATGACTTCCTGTTTTCTCTTTCGACCCCAAAATATAAGTGTCTATTGCGGGGTCTGTTACTGTTTTATTGTGTATCATATTGGACTTTGATATTGTTTTATATTGCCATTTCACACTGTCTGCAGAGGTTGATATCAGAAGTTGGATGGTATCTGACTGGCATTGCGTTGTGTTCCCTTTTAGGAGCATATCACAGGCTAATGAAGTGGGCGGGACTACTTTTTTTCCCCCCCCTGAGCAATGATAAGTGTACATTGATTTGTGAAGTCTCTTATCATGGAGTTTTTTAGAGGAACAGGGGATGCAGCCATCTTAAGTTACTAATACATTTTATCTGATGGTGCAACAAATCAGCTCGCCACATCAAATCGTTTTCTATCTAAAAGCTTCTAACAAACAAACAAGAGTCAGAGTTGAGAGCCCTGCTAGCAGTTCTGTGAGTCTGTCCCCATCAAGTGTTTCTGCACTCTAGTCCTTTAACGTTATATATTTGCAGATTCTGATCCAATACAGATGGCTGCGTGGCATCAATGCAAATAGTCTCACTTTTCTGAAGCTACTTATTCCAAATTCAAAATGTCTTCTTGTCGTGGGGGTTGAAATGTACCACTGATTTGATAAATGTAAGTGCCATGTTGATATTGCTGGTGAAATGATAATTATCAGAACAATACTGAACAGACTATTTGCCTATTTACATCAGTCAGTATTTCCATCTTTCTGCCTCTTCAAGCCCTCGTTACTGGTCACAACACCATGAATGTGTTGCGTTCTATAATACTCCTTTTCTTACTAATTTCACCACTGTTTACTTATTATGTGCTCAGTGAAAAGTAAATACTCCGGGACAGAGCTCTTCTGTGATTATGCTTCATGACACCCCAGAGGGGTTGGCAGTAATATTGTTACGGCAATTAGGCCTCAGGTTTGTTCCTTTTTTTGTGTGTCTTCTTCCTTCGGTTTTAAATCCGTCTACTTTTCTTGTAATCGCTCAGTCATGTCTTTGTTTTTTCTTGCAGTGGCCACAGTGTATATGGTGGGTAATTGAGGAGAAAGTGAGGAGTCCCAGCAGCAGTTGGTTGGTAGGCGGCGTCCGTGGTTGCCACGGTAACTGGCGACCATGCCAGGGGGTCGCAGGGGTCCAAGCAGACAGCAGTTAAGCCGCTCTGCTTTGCCATCCCTGCAGACTCTGGTTGGAAGCAACCTCGGCAATGGCACCGGCCTCAGGAACAGGTAAGCACGCACACACTTTGGGAGGGTTGCACCTATTTTCCTGGATCAAAGGAGTCATCTCCTCTCTGGATTTGAAATATTCTTGTAATTTGATCATAAACATGTTTTACCCAATACTATGACTTGAAAGGCTCCCTTTTTACACTGTAGATGTTCTCTATTACTGACTGTAAGGAGTTTTGTTGCCCACTTAGGTGGAAACTATTTCAGAAAATGGGATGAAGTATACTTCAAAATGTGCCGCAATGCCTGCCATCATTCATCATTTATTTGCCTGTAACTTTTGCATGCCAGTAAGATATCTTATCAGAGCCTGAACTTGTCTAAGATCTAATTCTAACCAGAGTTGGTACATTAATCAATTAATCACATTTTTTACCAAGAAAAGTTAATGTGTGAGTCATTGAAGACTAATGTAAACTGACAAGCTATTGCAGGCAGCCAAATCATGTCATCCATCAGACTCGCATGACATTCCTCTCCCTGCAACGTACATCTAGCACCCTGCGGTGTACTTAAGCTGTCAGTGCTCTGTTCAATCTGTTGCTACTTACCTGCTGCCAGACTGCCCACCTGAAATCTCCACTGTTGCTCACTGCAGCAGCTGCTGCTGTTCATTTAGCATTCATGTTATCACTCTTCACTCCCTGCTGTGCTGTGCTTGATGCTTCCTTGTGTTGAGCGACGAGGTCAGAACCTGGACAGCACACACACTGTTGCCAACTGTTTTGATCTGTACTTTACATACAGCTCCAATAGCTAGATGATGCCGGTAACGCCATTAGTACAATATTTAAAAAAAAAATAGAATAAAGTAAAGCTTGACTGACTCACCAGCTTTATCAGGAGCTAATCTTTTTCAAGCTGCTGCAATTGTATTATTATGAGGGTAAATCTGCCTCTATTATCAAAAGACTGATGTGTCAATGAAAGGCCATGAGTAATGAATTATTTGTAATTATTTGTGCTATTTTGAGACAAAATCATAAACTTAATCAGATCCCCCGATAATCAAGGAAGATCAGGGATTGGTCACCGCCCCAAACAAGCAAATTAACTGAGAAATATTGTTGACTCCCTTCAGGGAGAGTCACTGTGGACCTCACTAACATTTTCTAGATATGTGCTTCTGTTCCGCGGAAAACAGTTGGTGACGGAAAGACATCTAATCTAAGGAGCAAGTCACTCCACATGCTCTACATTCGCATAATCCATTCCCAATGAGTGGGTTGACCACAAATCAGTAGATTAATTGGTAACGATCTTAAGCTGCAGCCTAATTCTTACATCTCCCCCTTCAAACCACCGTCCCTGAAAAACACAATTATTTAGTCAGAACACAAATCTGAGCCATTTTTTGAACAAATAAATGCAAAGACTGTGTTCTAATAATATGATGATGATACTTATTGGGAGCAGCTGTAGCTCAGGAGGTGGAGCGGAATGTTCCCGGTTCAATCTCTGGCTCCTCCAGAGGGTCTGTTGAAGCAAGACTCCAAGATAGAGACAGTATAAGAACGTGTGTTTGAATGTGTTCTCATGCATGTGGTCAGTTGACTAGACTAGACTTGACTTATCCTCTTAAAGCTTTCAGTATTTCTTGATGTAAATCATTTTCATCAGAAAACGTATTAAGCAAGTTGCTGATATTTACTAAAAAGAATTGTACACAACTTGGTAAGATGTTTTTATGTCACTTTTTATTCACTCTGCCGTTACAGCCGGGTCTGATGGGACAAAAACATTGTTCTTATACACACTGGGCATCCCAGATATTTGTGTGTGTTCAATTGTGTGTATGCTTTCTTTCAGGAGCAGTAACTCAGTGGGTCTGACGGCACCGCCTCTCTCAGCCCTCATTACTCCGGAGCCGGTTCGTCACTCAAGAATTCCTGAACTGCCGTTGGACAGCAGCCTGCTGTTTGAGTTCCTGCTCTTTCTTTATTTGCTGGTTGCTTTGTTTGTCCAGTACATCAACATCTACAAGACAGTTTGGTGGTACCCATACAGCCACCCTCCTGCCTCTACTTCTCTTGTAAGAACACACACACCTAACACCCACTAGAATACAGTATTATTGAAATAAATCACCTTTATCAATACATATGATATTAAACAGAGTATTAACTCTTAGTTACGTTCCTGTTTGCTTATTTTCCTTTTCCCTTTAATTTAATTTTCTGTTATTGAATGCATTTTCTCTGCAGCCTTTTTTACAATAAACTGCAGTTTAAAATAACTTTTTTGCTGCAGCAAACATAACAACTATTGGTTTTGGGTGAGTCCTGTCAAATTTAAAAACATTATATTAGAGCAATCTTGGTATTTTTGAAGAGTCTAAACCTAAAACAGGGAAACATTCTTACGCAAATACTGACTTGTCTTTTCAGAGCCTGTGATGAACGTGATAAGATTTGTTTAGGAATGTCCCTTTCACTTGATATTGTGTTGTTATTCTGAAATGCCAACATTGAAAAGTATTTGATGATTTCTTTCTTTTCTCTATTTGCATTAATCTGCTGTGTTCATGCAGAACTTTCATCTGATGGACTACCACTTGGCTACTTTTATTACTGTCATGTTGGCTCGGAGGCTTGTCTGGGCTATAGTTTCAGAGGTAAACACACAACACTGCATATTAATCATTGAGTTTCGACTTATTTTTAGCCCAGTGTGAGTCAAATCCATACTGGCAGTGTTGGTGCCACAGTTTTTCTGTCAGCTGAGGTATTCTCTTGTTCAGGTGTCTCAGAGCAGCGGTGGGTCTCTGATCCACTATGTGGTTCTGATCGCAGCAAGACTCAGCCTGCTCATCATGTGTGGCTGGGTGCTCTGCTGGACGCTGGTCAACCTCTGCAAGAACCACTCTGTACTTAACCTCCTCTTCCTGGGATACCCGTGAGTCTTTTACCCCACCCAACCACACACTCTAAACAGGACATACTTGAAGCAAACATGTTTGTACAAATCAAGTGAACACATCTAAAGGCCAAAGTCCTTGTCTGTTCTGAATGACTGAATACGGTGAAAAGTGCCTCACATCATCGAGATATTCAAGATGCAATGAATCACATGAATGGAGATACCACAGTATCTCTTTAAAGGTACTTATGATGTTGCACTGGGCTGTAATTATACAAAAGTAGTGGTTTGTAAGAGTATAGTACATTACTCCAACAGTGCAGTTATTATCTTATCAGTTATCATTGTTGAATTTAACCTACAACTGGAGCAAGTGAAGTAAAGGTGTATGACTGATCAGTGTTTTTTAGTAACTGTAATTGCACTCAATGAGTAAAAAGTTAAAAATAGCCTGATTTGTTTGTGTTTTATTTGCATACAGCAAAGGGCAGAGGAGAAAACCTGATGTGTAACGTTGCAGTACAGGAAGTCAAACATGAATTTATTTTTGAACTTATATTACCCTGATTTTCAAAGAAATTAAGTAGCAATTGATTAATCAGGTCAGTCACAGTAAATCAGAAACATATTAATATAATTACACTGGGACTGCTCTTCACAAGTTTGTTTTGTTCTGAAGGACAAAGAAGCTCTGGACCGATCGTCCCTTAATGAGTCTCAACAATTTCTATTTGCATGATGGTTTTACAGCATGCACCTCCTGTTGATCTTGACATATTTTGAAACTAAAAGTAACTGCTCTGTCTGTTTGTGATTTTCCCTCAATTCTAGATTTGGAGTGTATGTCCCGCTCTGCTGTTTCCACCAGGAGGGGGGAAAGAGCCAAACGGCACCAGCTGACTGCGAGTACCCAGCCGACCACCAGCACGCAGAGCTAACAGAGACCCCGTTCTTTCGGCCACGCGATTTCCTATTCCTGCTACGAGAGAACCTCAGAGAGCAGTTTTCCAGCCCCCCGCACATGCCTACACACACTTGCCCGCCACACACACACTCTCACACACCGGATCTGATACGAGCAGAAGTGGAAGAGCTGAAGAGCGACTTCAATCGACGAATAAAGGAAGTGTTGTTCAACTCGCTGTTCAGTGCTTATTACGTAGCCTTCCTTCCTCTCTGCTTCGTAAAGGTTGGTGTCCATTTTCTTTTTTATTAATAATTTAATTGTATGTGACATGAAAGATCAGGGAAAACATAATTTTGTCAAAATTTATGTTGTAACAGTTGTGCTTATTTTCTTCATTTTGAAGCCTCTGAACACGATATATAAAGTTTGTCCATTCAACTTTAAAGGTTCTACTTTTTTCGCCCAAGGGGCAAAAATCAGTCAGTCATTTTAAGTATTTTTCCACAATATTAAACATTCAGAACTAAATATACAACAACCAAAGACAAATTGTGAAAGATTTTAACATTAGGTGGGCTGGCAATGTAAGCAAACAACCCCACAGTTGCAATCAATAAATCCTGGTTAATGTGTTACATGTGAATGTCAAGCACAGAAAACCAAAGTGTTACAGAACATCTCTCGAATTGGATGATGATAACTCTCTAAACTTTGAAACATTCAGTGTTAATTTAGGACCACATTACTCAATGTCAGATGCCAATGGAAAAACTAGTGTTTCAGGTTCTCAAAGACAAATTTACCTTTTGTTGTCCCTCGTCTTCCACAGAGCACCCAGTACTATGACATGCGCTGGTCATGTGAGCATCTTATCATGGTGTGGATCAACGCGTTTGTGATGCTGATGAGCCAGCTGCTGCCCCCCAGCTACTGCGACCTGCTTCATCGCTCGGCAGCTCACCTTGGCCGTTGGCAGAAACTGGAGCACGGCTCATACAGCAATGCACCTCAACATTTGTAAGTGGCCTCTTTGCACACATCCGTACACACTTAGAGGTTTAATGTTTCCTCCTTCATGAACGTTGTGTGAATGCTTTTCGCAGGTGGTCTGAAAGTACCATCTGGCCTCAGGGGGTGTTGGTCCGACACAGTCGATGTCTCTATAAGGCAGTTGGAACATATAATGTTGCTTTGCCCTCTGACGTTTCACATGCAAGATTTTATGTGAGTATCTGCACCTGATATCATAGTGACAGTGCATTTCACCTGTAAATGATCCCCTTCAATGATCTATACCTATTCAGAATATCTTCTGTAATATTTTTGTTTTTCTCTACCTACCTTTTGTGTTACAGTTCCTGTTCCACAAGCCATTGCGGATCCTGAACCTGCTGATCTGGATCGAGTCTAGTGTGGTTCTGTACCAGTTATATTCTCTGCTGCGCTCTGAGCGCTGGAACCACACTCTCTCTCTGGGCCTGATTCTCTTCTGCAACTACTATGTCCTTTTTAAACTGCTCCGAGACCGTATCGTGCTGGGCAAAGCCTACTCCTACCCGCTGTCCTCCAATAGTTTGGGGCTGAAGTCGCAGTAAAGTCTCTGCACGAGACCTCACCTACAAACTCTAGCTGTGGAGTGGAGAAGGCTGCGCTAGTATTAAAGCGGGAGACCAGAGGGTTGTCCAGTGTTCACGCTTGGAGGTGAAGGGACAGACTATGGACTCACAATCGTGTTTTGATACGGTTCAATTTTTAATGCAATGTTTATATATAAACCTATTTAAAAATATTTTTATTTTGTATACTATTTTTGAGTTACGCTGGGCATTACCACGCTGAGGACATTAGCATGTTGTGTTATGTTGTTGCTAGGCGACAGGAAAGTCAGGGAATGCCTGGGGGTGAATTTCACCAAAGATATAATAAGTGCACGTGGCCAATCACAGAGCAGACTTGGCTTCTGGCAGCCAGTTAACCCGGATAAGCGTGTCAGAGCAGTGGAAGGAGTTCTGTCCTGAATCGGATTGTCCTAATTCAACCCCAAGACCCTTCGAAATCAGAAACCCTATAAGAAGAAGATGCAGCTATTTTTGGTGTCAGGGTAATTTGAACGCTCAGCGTTTAAAGGACAAGTTTGACTTTTTAGGAAATTTGCTGTCTTGACGGAATTTTAGAGGAGAAGGACCATACCACTGTATGTCCATCCAATTTTAAGCTAAAGCCAGTTAGCTAAGCTTAGCACCTAGACTAGAAACAGAAGAAACCGTTCTCTTGCCTCTGACAATGGTCTCAAAAGTATCTAAGAGTAGTTGCTAGGCATCCAGCGGAGGCTCCAGGGGGTCACTGTGCCACACAAAAAATGGTCTGACACATACCATTTTACAATTAGGATTTTGTGTGGACTAAACAAACAACCAGTTTTATGATTGAACTTTAGCGGTGCTCCATGAGGGCTTTTATCTTTCTTCCAGTCTTTGTGCTAAGCTATGTTAACCGGCTGGTGGTGGGAGCTATATAATCACAGACAGACTTGAGAGTGTATCAATGCTCTCATCTAACTGCACCATAAAGCAAATATCCCAAAATGTCAAACTATTCCTTTCAGCAGAGCCCCTGTGTGGGTTTTCCCCACCAAGTCGAGGAAATGGCCCTCGCACCTATCTGATATCAAGAGAAACAACTCAAGTACTCCTGTCCACTGCCTCTGTAGAGAATGCTGGATTCATTTCATGTGTCACTGTGCTTTACAATCAGTATCTGTTTATTTTTCGTCTTTGGTTATCTGACGGGCAATAACAGCTCCAGTCCTTTCAAACTTACCCCACAGGGCAGTGACATGCATCGGTGTCATAAAATACCAAAAGCACACACGGAAATGTCAAAAAAGAAATTTGACCCTTGGTGTTTTACCCTGCAACCCTCCCGGCTCAGCCATGGCCGCTTTGAAAAGTGTAATGTTGGAAGGGCTACTGCTTCTTTTCTTTTATCAGGAGTCACAACACATGACCGGATTCCTGACCAAATTTGACATCATCTTTCTTTGATATACAATATGACTTATTTTAATTTCTAATGGTCATCCAGTCACTCCTTTTATTCTGTTGCATTTTATGTGCCTGAATACTTAAACCACGATGGGATTTAGGACCAAATCACTTCAGCCCATATTTTTGTGGACTGGATGAAGATAACAGAACGAATGTGGCTAATAAAGTTTTCTTTTGGTACGTCCCAAGAAATTAACCTTGTCCCATTGTAAACATTATTTAAACGCACCCTCATATGTATTTGACAGCAAAGGATGTTTGATATTATTTACATGAATGTTAAATTGGGAAAGCCTTACACATTACCAGTTCATGTATTCTCAGTTACCAGACTGGTGTTACAAACAGTCCACCTTTTTGTTACCGTCAAGTGGTTTTCAGACTTGTGCCTCATCTCCTACACTGAAGCTGTCCATGCATAACTTTCACCAGGATTGAGGATTATCATCCTGATTAACTGTCAAACAACCAGACAGAAATGTATACAAATCAAGAATCTTCAGTTGAGGGGAAAAGTATGATTAGAAAATCTGGAAATTAATGTTTTCTGTGCGGTTTTGAAATTCACACTGCTTCAGTCAAGTTTCATTTGTAGTTTACATCACTGCAGTGTGGGAAACTACTTTAGAGATGAACCAATGTGCACATCGGGATTACCTGTGCCTCGGCTGTAGTGTGAGGAATCTGTAATCTACCCATTATTAGGTTTGCTGCAAACCCAGCCATTACATGAGCACCCAATTGCATGCAGTTGATCAGTTTCCACTTGAATCTAGTTGATGTTTTAAGTAAAGTTGAAAGTTAAATTGGCATATTTTTTTCATTCGTTTTCACCTGGTGTAGTATTGCCACGTTAAATGAGACCTCATGTTATGAGGGTAGACCGTTTTGCTTTAATTCTGCTTCTGTGCTCTGACTTGAATGTTAACTGCTTGTTCAAATACCACATTCTGCCTGCTTTGATTTTGTGAAACCCACAGGATTACCTTTGATGAGATGACGAATGACAGAAAATTCTAGATTCATCACCTCTTTACCACACTGCCCTTAAGTGTACTCAATCTTCCTCTAGCCTACATGCAATTGAGACGGGATGAAAGTACAACTGAAGCTGATGTCAATCTGTGTCTCATTTACTATAAAACTTGTCCACTTGAGTCGCAGGGTTTGTTTTCTATGTGCTATATCCTAGGATACAGTTGTTTATCTACTGAATGTGTCAGTGCTGGAGAAGTCATTGGAGCTGGTCCTCATATTTCGGCTTTCACAGTATTCGGTTCCCCCACTGCATTTCTGAAAATGCTTTTTTTGACATCTGAAATAAAACATGGTGTTAAAACCAAGATGGTTGTATTGTGTGTAAAATGGTGTATGAGCAGACTGAGAAGTTATATGTAGCACATTTGTTTATTGCAAATCATTTTGTTACATTTGACAGTCTTCTGTTTTGAAGCAAAGATAATGCAATTCTACAAAAGCTAATGGAGGAGAATGTAAAAAGGTGCTTATAGAGGTCTAGGCTTCATTGGCATAATGTTCACTGTGGACACCTGCAATGATTTATTATTGCCGCCAGAGGGAGCCAAACATCAGTGCATGAGTCAACATAATATACTTCAATTCAATATCCATCACAGGAACTGTAGGAAATGTTGCAGCGCAGTATGAACTAGCTGAAAGAATACATCATGTATGTAGATAACTAGTTTTTCCACTGAGAGGAGATACATGGCAGTTTGGACAAACAAATGGCACCTTTGGTAGCTGACTTGTACATTCATCCACAAAAATGTAATTCTTCGAGGGAAAAGTTCGTCAACAGTTTTAACAGTGCAATCTTTAGTATAAGCACATTGAAAGAAATGCTGTGATGAATAAAGAAGCAGTTCTCCCAGTCCTGCTCCTTCGGGTTTGATCCAGGAACGTCTTTAACATCAGTCCAGATTTGAGAGACTTCCTCATTACCTTATCGGAAGTGTTTCAACATGCAAACCACCTCACTTAAATAGTGTCCAGGTTGACACAAATGTAACTAATATCAGGAATGTGCAAACAAAGATGCAACACCTCATTTCAAATAAATGAATGCACTTGTTTACAATTTATAGAGGCATTATTAGATTTGTAAGATCTGCACTTGTGTTACTTTTGTTGGAATCTGGGAACACGAGCAACAGAGATTAAACATTTATGTTATGTCAGTGCCATAAGTTAGCTTTGAAGAGTCGGTTGTTACTCCCTTGATTTTCTATCATCAGCCCCTGGATCACACTCGCCAACCTTTTCCTCAACCTTCTCGGCAGTCCACAAAGTTTCCTTTTATCCAATAACAGATCTGAGCATATTTGAGAGGTGTGATTCTCACAGCTACATTGAATTCGTGCGATGCCCCTTGGCGCTCTACCCACTGGTGACCGGAAAATACACCTATCACCTTACGCTCCCAGCGCCGGCGCCGCCCATCCCACATCCTGGCATAGACTCCTGACCCACTGGCACCAGGCTGAGCATCGCAGTGCTGGTACAGCAGGTCTGGAGTCTCCTCACCAGCCCGACAGAAACGATACACCAAATCACCTGGACGGTCATTGTCAAATCCTGAGAAATGGACCCGTCGACCAGGCAGCCTCTGAGCCTGAGGACTGACTCCCAACTTCATGTGGCGGCGTTTGTGGGGCTTCTTGAGCTCAAGCAGAGCATAGTCATAGTCCATCCCAATGTCGTTGGCATTGCCTTTAATCCATCCTTTGGGCACATGAGTGCGCTTGGCTCTGATCCACTGGAACTTCATTTTATCAACGATTGGTGGAGCGTAATGAGCAGGGCCACCTTCAACATGATTGGTGAAGTTGGACGGAAGGTAACTGGCAGAGGACTGTGTGTCTCGTTGCTTTGGTCTTAAGAACCCAACTCGGAGCCTCTGGGCACCTTTTACGTAGTTTTTACCATCATGAACACAGTGAGCAGCTGTGAGAACATGACGATCCCCTACCAAGGTACCAGAACACCCAGTGGAGAGTTTGACCGCCACTGAGAAAGGATATTTTAGCAGGAAGCTCTGCCCCGCAATGCTAAAACGGCCATCGTGACCAAAGATCTGTCGTTTTCGTCTGATGTGTGGCTGCTCAGCCTGCCCAGATGGACCTAAGGAGGATGCAGGACTAGTGTTGGAACTAGGCTTGTAGCCATAGATCCCCACAGCTGTCTCAGTAAGTTGACCATCAGAGTGGAGAGTCTCATAAGCCAGGAGCTGCCGCAAGTCCCAGTAGCTCGGACGGGGGGCCTTCTTGTGGCATTCTGGGTCACAGGGGGAGGTGACGTCAAGACGTGCTGGCAAAAGGAAATGCGGGGATGGTCGGCCCTCTGTCTGCTTTGGGAGGACCACTGGGACACGCTGGAGAATCCACTGGGGACGTGAGGATGAGGAGAAAACAGGGGGAAGGAAGAGGAAACACAGGATGGGAAGGATAGAAGTAAACCTGTAGATGAACCAGAAGAGAGATCAGGACAGAACAGCACGACTGTACTGAAAAGATGGTACGTTCAAGTGTGTCCTTGAGCCAGTCACGGTGAAATCCAACATATTTGCAGAACACAGTGACCGGATGTTTGTCATGAAAACATCCTCATTCCTAAAACCAGTTTATTGGATATATAATTGCAAGCATGGGAGCTAAGGGAGAACATTTCAACTTGAGGAATTTTGCATCGGCGGCAGAATTTGGCAACTGTAAACTTCCAGTGTTTTCAATGCTGCAAATATGACAGACAGGGCAAAGATCAGGCCTTATGAGGATTTGGTGGAAAATTCCTTAAGTGGCCTGAGGGATTGGCATTAAGCCTGCAAGAGTGCTTGAATAACATTTTATTGTGTTTAATATAGACTGGATCCTTTTATGGGTGAGAGGGAGATGGTCTTGTATCACACGCTTGCTGTCACACCTCCCTCTCAGTGCCCCACTCTGCACACATGGGACTACAATAACCTATACAATTGTGAGTCATGGGAAAACTACAGGAATTCAATAACTTTTTCATATTTTAAGCAAGTCTTTATCCTGCAACATATTTCTGCGGAGACAAATCTGCTAAATATGTATCCACCCTTCTTTTTTGTTCATATTAAATATACAGTTTACAATTACCCCTTTACTTCAAACTTTTTAAACTTGTTTCACAAGTACTGTGAAAGCTTAGTGACTCTGGTCACCGCGCAGACGGACCCTGTGAGAGGTGACTTACCGGGGGGCTGCAGCCCAGGAGCGCATGGTGAGCTGGTGGCTGAGCAGAACCTCCTCACAGAGATCACACAGAGCCTGCGATGGGAATTTACCTGGCGAGCACTTGTGTTGCAGAAGAAGTAAAAAAACAAATCCGTTTGATTCACAGCGCTTTGCTGAAGGAACTGAGGAACTTGTTTAATCCGTGACAGATCGGGGATGTCCAAGAGCAGCAGCCGCGTCCGCAGCGGCGTGGCGCAGTTGGATCATGGTGCGCTGTGCTGCTGGAGGAGGTGGTCTCCTGTCTGCTCGAGCTCACAGTGTCCCATCTGCCCACCACAATAAACAGTCAGAGTCCGACACGGTCATGTGACACTGGACATCACTGCTGCTGATCCCTGCAGATCATTTTCCTGTTCTCACCAATGAGGCTTGATGATACCATCAAGTCTGTCCGTGATTTAAGTTAGATAGGACCTATTTTCTGTCTGTAGCCATTGCCTACCACATTTATGCCAGGAATTAACACCACTTGTTTATTCACTCCACATGGTCAGCCGGTCAGTAACATCTTTGTTCACTATTTAGCACTCTCATTGTAAGTATAAAGTGGCTAATTGACATTATCATTTTATCTTCACTAGGCCTTTTTCCCAGCAGCCACATTTATACTAATCGCAGGGTAAACACATCTGTAGTTAATAATTTTCCATTTACGAAGTATTGTGCACACTGGCTGAATGAAAGGTTGTGACACAGTCAACTGAATGGTGCCACAATTAATTTGATCAATTACACCTGTTATTCTTGGCATGACGTGTAAAAATGGCTGCTGTGAAAAGGGCTATTGTCCTGAAACTTTGATGGTTTTCAGTGTCAGTGAAATCTCGGGATTATTGTTGCTCATGTAGCACAACTTAAGGAATCATTTGCTGCTAAACTACAGGTTTCCCTGTTTACAGTTAAATGGCATTGTTGTTATCCATGGGAAAGATCCCCTCCCTTTCTTTCATTTCTCTGTTATCTCTCTGTCCATACAAACACATCAACAGGTGCTGTCATCACACTCGTTATAGAGGTTTATTATGTAGTTCTGTCCCAGCCGACTGTCACATTGTCTGTGCACTAGGTTCTTCACCCTTGTGAGTGTCACTTGCGAGAAAGTTGTTATACTTCCCTATTGATCATGCAGCTGTGATTATTCTCTGAAATATTACATTTATGTTCAAAAGTGACCTCACTGCCATTAGGGTGTGGGTTTGATGCCAGAGGTGGAAGCTTGATTTCCACTGGATCCCCCCAGCGTTAAATATAAAAGCTTTTGGTATATGCTATGAAATGATTTCAATAGCGACAATTAATGAAAGCCAGAGAGAGGTTGGGTGTGGTGAGTTGGGACTCAAGCATGTTGAATATCCTTCACCAATCCCTGTCCTGCAGCTCTTTTTTCCACAGGAGGACTGGTAATGAAATGAAACATCTAATGGTCATTGCATTCTTGTTAAGCACGGTCAGCGTTTGCTTGAGGCCTCCGGAGTTTACATTGCATTTCAAAATTAAAGTGGTAAATGGAAATATTGGGAAATCCACTGAATTGCTTTCTGGCGGAGAGTTTGAGAGGTCTGACACCATCTTCATATCTGTTTGTTTGAAAACATCTGGAGAAGCAGCCAGCTACGTCTGACCAAACCTAAGAAGTGGTAGTTTAAGATCACAGATTAACTCTTCATTATACCAGATTAGGAACCCTGAATCTGAGATAAGCTGAGGACAAATGCAAGTGGATGTATTATTTGTTAGTCATTCGATTGAAGCAGTCGGGAGCTGCTTCCTACTTGCCAGCTAACTTCATAGGCGCTTAATTTAGAATAGAAATTATCGTCATTGTGCATGCACAATAACAATAAGTATGCGTCTCGGTACTCAATGCCATTTGAAAAACACAATACATAGGTAAAACTAAAGCAAAAGAAAAGACAAATACCAATCAAAGTGCTAGTGAGTAACAAACATAGACAGCAACTGTCATATAGTGCAACTGATCGGAAGTGCTAAACTAGTAATGCACAAACATTTTACATTTAATACAAACTCCGTGGTTTAAGATATTAATCCCTAAGAACTGAAGTTAATACAGAATGAAGGCAGCAGACCCCTGTGTATAGGTTGATAGGTGTTGAAGTGCAATATGAGTGTGCATGGGAAGTCAGTTTAGTAGACAATATGAGCTGAGTGTGGGATGTAAGCTGGTTACCCTGGCTGTGTTCGAGTATATTATTTAAAGCATACATGGAGATGATTTAGTTGCATCAATGCAGTATTTTTGTTATCATCTAAGCCTTAAACGCTGAGTAAACATCGCCTCTAATTGGACAGAAAAATACTGGGTAGGGAGACTTTTATTTACCTTTGTAAAGAGCCATGTTAACATTAGCTGTTTCCTCCTATTTACCATATTTATGCAAAGCTCAACTAACCAGCTTCTGGCAGTAGGTTAATATTTACTGCTGAACCGTGAGAGTGGTATTGGTCTTTTCATCTAACGCTCAGCAAGAAAGCAAAGAGCATATTGTAAAACTTTATATGTAAAATGGCCTTAAAATAATTCCTACTCCTTTTCAAGATCGTCTGCACTTTTGCCAGAGCACAGGGTGGGCCTGTTGGCTCATCAAACACTAAGTCCCTCCCATGCCAAAGCACAAAAGTACTCTTAACACACACCTCACCTCTGTGGAACTGAATCTGGGGCACGAAGGTCTGCCAGCATCTTATCCTCCTCCCAGTAACTCTGATCAGCTCTGCAGCTGGTCAGTTTAAAGTAAACCAAGAGGTTTTATAGACGCTCTGAGGATATTTACTGACTTTTCCAATTGATCAGCTTCATCTTCATGTCTATTCTCATCATCATTAGCCTTTTATCATCCTGATAAGTTCTCAGCTGCTTGTGCTGTATGGATCAGAGAGGCTATAGATACAAGGGAGGAATTTAGAATAAAGTGCATTGTTGTCTTTCCTTGGCCACGGGGAAGCGATGTCCATTTCTTTTACAATGCCTGGGTGCTAATAAGGGAGAAATTTCTGTTTGTTTTGAATTGTTATGAAAGAGTCCACTTGTTGGCAATGCATGCTGTTGTCAAGGAAACCCACATTCTCTGGAATATTGTTCATGTTAATTGATTCCTCCCACTTTCCTCCTCGTGCTTCTGGCCACAGACACAATCAAGCAAGTGTGGACGCCCTTGCGTTTTGAATCCTCTCTCTTTATGTTCCTCTGTCTGTCTCGCTGTCAGCTCTGTTCCTTCTTTGTATTTCCCCGTCCGTGCCTCACAGTCTCTCTCTCTCTCTCTCTTTTTTGAATCATCTCTCCCTTGGACTTATTCACTCATTCTTCCCTAGTGGCCACGAACAGCTGTTTGGCAAAACTAGTGAACCACAGAGGGCTTTTGAGAAGTTTTATGCTGTACAATGTAAGACAAGTTTAAAACTCAAGGCCAGTCCAAGAGGAAGATAATACAACGGTTGGCAAGCACAATTGATCATTTTTCATGCCTCATGTAATAGATGGTAAACACTGTCTTGCTCAGCTGCAACGGAAACCATTTCCACCATGATATTTTTACAATGGGACTCCATTCGACTGGCTTGCATGATTCACATGCAAAAATAATTTTTTATCTCATACAGGCCCTTTATGCATTCCCTCATTTCATCATCTAAAAAAAACATTTTCATTTCTGTCTCTTTTTAGGACCACTATCTTCTGACTGTCCAGAATCCAGAAGCCTGCCGACGTGATGAGTTCATGTAAGCCTGACATAAAAGCAGTAAGAACATCCATTGGTCATCTTTAATTTGAAAAACCTACCATTATATATACAACAAGCATTACAGGTCTCCATTAGAGCAAATTTAAAGTCTTTCATTTGCTTTATTAGATATTTGAATGTTGAAAAAATTAAAGGCTTGTCTGCAAGACGATTCTGTAATACACTACATCTACTTTTGAGATTTGAACAGCACAACATTGCACAATGTTCCGAAAACACCGTGGCGTGGCAGCTACTAGGAATGCAAAAAATAATCGATTCAGTTATGCATCATGATTCATAATTTAATCATTAACGCATCGATGCAGAAAATGTAATACTTAATTATTTGACTGTATCGGCAACTGGCGGGGAATGCTCAGCGGGGAAGGAGAGAGAGAGAGAGGGCGACCGCCAGGCACAGAGCGACAGAATGAATCAAAGTGCTGTGTCAGAGCTTTTTAACTGTCCACGTGACCGCCTCTTCTAACGACCAGAGATTGTGTCTCTGTTAGGCTGATTGTCTCTCTGTTATGCTGCAGTTTAATATAGCAAAACTGTCAGATCCAACCCCCATCAACACATTCACCAGTCTGGTATTTTTGAAATATTTAGGCTATTTTCATGGTACACTTCAGGGTAAAATCCATTTTATCCGAGCCATAAGAGGTGCAGCAGTGCCTCATCATTGCCTGATATGTCCCACATATACCCTGACTTCATATCTCAATTTTACTTTCAAATGGTAAAATTAAGAAGCCAAAATTAACAGGGAATCATAATATGAAACAACACACAGACACTGCAGAGTCTTTGTTCGCAGTAATGTCTCTCCCTCCTAAATATTAATACTTTTGATGTCTAAGTTATTCTAAACAGTTTTCCCCTAAAAGAAAAGAGTTTTTGACCATGACCAGGGGTGAAGCCTTTGGCTTGGCTTGGCATCTGATACTCTGGCTCTGTGGAGAATGACTCACATGCCTGTGGAAGATCTGCCAGAAAACAAACTTACAAAACTGTTTTTGTGTTGCTAATTTTTGGTTTGCTAATTTCATGTAATGGGAGACAGGCTATCTAAAAACTTAATTATGTTTCCGTGGAAATTCTGTTTGTATTCTCTCCTCCTCCTCCGCATGTAATCAGATCAGAGGGTTATACATTCATAACTTTGAGTCTGTGAAATGGAAAAACACAAATGAAGAGGAAATTGAGAAAAGGATATTCTCTTCATGGTTTATTTGAATTCTTCAATTTTCTTTCTTTGTTAATGATTTATGGCAGGGGTCTTCAACCTTTTTAGCCCAGGGACCCCTTGGATGAGAGAAAAACAGAGCAGGGACCCCCACTTGAAATTCCCTCCCCCCCTTTTTTTTTTTAAAATATAAGCCTGACTTATAATAACTTTTAAATGTATTTTATTCAACTTATTTCACTGTATTAACCAATTTCTGACTGGGTTATTAGCCTATATGTGTTTATGGTTGATAAAACCATAATGCACTGGGGTCTGGGAGGCAGCCGTACCCCCAGCATCTGTGGCCTCTTCACAGGTAGAATCTCGAGCTTGAGGCTTCGTTCTTGTCACAAATTTATCCATCAGGTCTAACAAGCGTTAAATATGAAATAGCCTACTTTTAAGTCAATTTCGCAACAATTTCTCTTCTTTTCTGAAAGCGACCGTCAGTGTCTTCAGCCAACAACAGCAACTAGCCTACGATAGCTCGCTAGTTCGTTTTTTCCGAGCCAAAGTTGATGTTAGTCACGTTAGATTGCATCATCATTCATGATTGTAGACTAAATAGATTTCGTCAAAAGTATATTATTATTGCATGTTAATGACATGTTCTTAATCATCTCAATCAAATAATAAGAATTAAAAAAAATTAAACTCACATATTATTTTGGTTAAAATTGCCTTTATTTTATTTTTAAGTTGGCGGACCCCCAGCAGTACCTCCGCGGACCCCCTAGGGGTCGCGGACCCCCGGTTGAAGACCACTGATTTATGGGGTTTGGTTGGGATCCAATGATTGCCCTTTAAAATCTGTTGTGCTGTAAAGCATGTGATGTTATAAAAACAGATTTTTAATTCTGTGATGGATGCTTAAGCTGGACAAAACTGGGGCAGTTAAAAATCAAAACTGAGT
>CAAKHC010019417.1:60922-77242 GCA_901007825.1 Macroramphosus scolopax | reverse complement strand
CATGGATATACAAACGTGTGTCTTGTTCAGTTTTCATTCTAACCATATCTCATGGATAACAGGTTTATTACATTGGACACACACACACACACACACACAAACACACACACACACACACACACACACACACACACACACACACACAGCGTGTCTTCTCCCATTAGTGTCTCTCAAGTGTAAACGACTGATAGTTTGCTGGTTGTCATTAAACGACACAGCCTGCTTTTCTCATGATGTGTTTGGTTTATTGCAATCATGCTGGTTATTGTGGGATAGTGTTCGGGTGGGAGGCAACATTTGGATCTGTACTGAAGTTCGGACACTAACTGTCACAAAGCCAACCACAAAATGCACGCTAATAAAATAAGGATGGATATCCATTACACCTACCAGCCTGAGAACCCACACAAACACACACACACACACACACACACACAAACACACACACGAAAGCTGAGGGAACAGAAAAAGAAATTCGGGTGTTCACTATATTTCACGTTTCTTTAATTTCGCACATTTCCCCGATTTCTCCAAAGATTTGAAGTTCACATTCAAACTCATAGAAACGTATTACACCTTCTTCTGCCTCATAGCCCAAACACTGAGTATCAATCATCATATGCATGAGAAACAGCCTGATATACTGTATGCTGTCATAGGTCTCCTGAGGTCTGCTTCTCACATGGGATACCGAATGCCGTCCGCCCCTCTAATCCGAAGTGTGCTCCGATGATTCATCTTGGACATACAGATAGATTAATCAAAGACAGTGATGAGTCCATCCACAAATAATGTCTTTACTTGACTTGATTCCACTGAATTCACATTTTTCACCCTTTAAGACCATTAAACCAACTACAGAGCGGTTCTCCTTCCTGGAAATGTTTTTTTGTTGTTGTTACATTTCAACTGGAATTTGAGGGGCGAATGACACCAACTGTGGGCTGTGAAGAAAGGTATTGTAGTGACCACAGTCAGAATTGCAGGTCATGAAATCCCCACTGGCCCAATTAGACTCTTCGCCATCTCCATTTGATGCCTTTGATGTGTGTGAGGATTCAGCTGCAACTGGTTCAGCACATGAGCCCTAAAACCCCAAATGTCAGAGGAGGTCTTTTCTTTGCACAGTCACCACTTTTTACTGCAATGAAGAAGGCCTCATCGTGCAACACAGTAACCAGCTCTTGATATATCCAGGCTTGAGCAGGACTACTAGTTAAGAATAAATCAAGACATAAGGTTGGCTCATGGAGCTTTACTTGGGCAACGCAGTGCTTTGAGATAAATATTAACATTAACATGTGCACATCAATAACTGTAACGTTCATAAGCAGTTATGATATTTACTCCCATGATGAGGCTGGCAGGAAAGTCAATAGTTTTTCCGGAGCATATGAAAATCTTGATGATGGCATTGGATGAAAAGTTAAAGAATCAGTAAAGTTATTCATCCTGAGGGAAACTTGGCACCTTGACAAAGTGTCATGCAGTTGATGAAAGCTGCTGAGATGTTTCAGTCCAAACCAAAGCAGTGGACAAATGAACCAACAGAGCCATGCAATTACCTCGGCTACAAAAGATGATCAAAGCTATCCAGAGAAGTAATTGAAAGTTAAATATTGCACGTTTAATATTAACATTCCTTTATAGTCTGTGAAGAGGAAATGCCCAACCCAGAACACTTGAGTGTTCATAACTCAGTCCCTCGGTTCTTCAAGGGTCAGTCTCGACAAAGGCTTTTATAACTGAACATACCAAAGGGACTTCCTGGGCAGGACGGGTCCTTAGACACACAAACACTCCAGGCAGTAGATAACAGAGGCTGGAGGGCAGCTTGGTGGTTTCCGACTGAGGTACACTTGAGAATAATTTGAATACAGAAACACCGTCCTGAATATACGTATCTCTTTGCCAGCAGACACAGTATACAAAACGTCCCGCATTAGGCCACTCATCTCTCTGCTCACACACACTCTGTAGGACAGTAACTTTATCAGCATTAGAGTTTGGGGCAGTTAATTGTACCGACCTTGAAAATAGCTCATAAAGGAAGTTCTGTGTTCACAGGGAATTGGGACTAGAGCCAGAATAATACTGTCATGATCCTGCAACACACCATTCATCATCTATGTCAACTTCCCACTGCATGAACCCATCCTCCCACATGAAAGCCACATATTTCTTTCATCCTTATCTTCTTTTACGTAACTCCGTTTTCTCTTTTCCCCACTTAACTTCCAACACGTTATTGACTTACGATTCAACACACACCTTTTGTTTTCCTCCCTTCGTCCTCAGAGAGCCGCCTGAGGCCCCGATGAGGCCCTCTTGCTGTTCATCTCGCTGAAAGAAATGTAGGTCTCTGTATGTGTTGTGGCTTTAACATATTCCCTAATCATTTTTCAGGGTCAGCTAGTGGACAGTGACCCTCTAATGTATTTAATGTCCTAGAACCCCCGACAGGCTCTTTACTCCCCTCACAAGCGGCACTGATGAAAACCAGGAATGTTTCAAAGTTTAGGCTTTTCTCTCGGCTTTCCCTCCCCAGCTCACTCTCATCTTCTCATCATGCATCATATATTTCTGATCAACAAGAATCTATAGTGTCAACAGGAACTGGAGCTCCTGTCTGTGTTCAATAACATTTGTCATACAGAGCGAACAAAGACATAATCAATTTATTGACTTGAATATTTTATAATAATTTAATCGGCACCATAAAGTGCAGAAACATGAACCAATTTAACAGTAAAGACAGTTTAAGGAGCAACAAGAAATCTCACTTTAAACCACAAACCGTGACATCAATGTGTCATTCACATATGCTTAACTTATTATTTGCATCATTGCTTGACTGTCACATGATGAGTTCAAGTTGCTAGGTAAACAGGTTGTGTTTATGCCTCGATATATTGGTGTTGAATGGCTGCTGTAAGCCACACTGGTCATCAGATCATGAACTGTGAGCCAGAAAGATAATAAGAGTCTTTCCAGATGTTGGTTGCTCCACAGTTGGAGGTTGTCCTCGTACACTGGCTGCAACGCCGGTACTGTGCTAGTTTATCTACCAGCAGCTGACCTGCAGACCTGAAAACGGACGGAGGGATGAACACAAAAAGAAGTTGTCCACACACCTGAGGAAGCACCTCTCCTCTTCCTCACTTTGGTGTTTTAGCTTCGCAGTGTAGCTCCAGTCTTTCTGTAATGACTTGCTGATGTCCCGCTTCTTCTCAAAGCGATGAGTGCGATCCAATATCAACCTGGGCCAAAAACATACACAGACAAAATACTATTAGCACAGTTGAAATATGTTGTGAAACAAGATGGTTGCATTTTGTTCCACTTCCTCGTTGTTATCTTCCTGTTTTCATTCAGTGTCTTCTTCCCTGACCCCAGCTTTAGTTCTCACTCCATTCGGGTGTCTTTGAGCATCTCTCTCTCTCTCTCCAGCTGTGCTTGGCGGCTCTGCAGTTCTTCCTACCTCCTCTGAGTGGCAGCACTGAGATTTAGAGACAGTTCATAGGACAGTGCAACTCAGCACCACCATGTAGTTGACTGAATAAACACACAATAAGAGACATCAGATATTTGTCAGCCAAAAAACGAAATAACAATTTGTGAAAGTTACCAAGCGCATACTTTTATACTGTATCTAAGTTTCCCCTCCTTGTTTTAATGCTGCTGAATATTAATGCTTTAAGTTGTTTGTATAGTTTTAATGTTTACAGATGTTGTATCGGAAACCAGAGAAACATAATAACCTCCTTGGCGGAGGTTATTATTTGCATAACTGAACCCTTTTAATAATTATTATGATAATATTTATACTTCCAATCTGAAAAAACAACTATGCCTGTGTTTATTTTCGGCATATGTGTGAGAGGTCGCCAGTGAAAGGCCAGTTTCGTTTATGGTTGATGGCACCAAGAAAAAAGCACGTGTGAAGAAGTGACCTTCTGTGCCCTCTCTCGGCTCTCGGCGGTGTCGGTTCCTGTTTCACAGCGGCTGAACATGAAGACGTCCGGCTGGTTCTGCAGAAGCTCTGTGCTCTTCATATGCTCCAACTATAAAAGACATAAGAGTAAATGTCACAAAGTCATCATGAACAAGACTCATCTTGTCTATTTGACAATGGACCTTGTACCAATATAACAACCCTCCGTAACTGACATCTACCCAAGGGAGAAAAAGAGAAGCTCCTTTGATTACAAAATACACAAAGATAGACAGAATAACGAAACTGTTGAAAGCTGTCTGTGTCAATATGTAACTGAACAAGTGCTGGAAAAGTAGTGGACCATGAAGTCCGTCATACACTCTGTCCTCCAAACAACAGACAGCTAATGGGAGAGTTGGCCGTTTGTCAGTGTCGCTTCTGACTGATGATTGAGAACCTAAAGAGACCACAGAGAGACATTCATTTGACCTCTATACTTCATCTCCATGAAAGATTAAGAATTAGATGATGATTTTGATTAGGTAATAGGATTCAGATGAGCTGAGTCATATTCACCTCCTCTATAAATATTGATCTCTTTGGTTACTAATTGAGGTTTAAACAAATATTCCTGCTATTGATGTAACTCATAAAAACTCATCCAGCTGTCTTCTGTGATGACATCATTTGATGACAAAGAGTTTTTCCCTGAATCTCTTCTTCTTTTTTTACCTCCGCCAAGGAGGTTGTGTGTTTTGCCAGTTGTGGACTGTTGGTTAGCAGAATCACATGAAAGCAGCTGGTCTATAAACAAACTTATAGGAGGGGCCAACCCTTAAACAGCCTTTATTTACACTGGCATTGGGTGTAAACAGGATTGCACGAACTCCTCCATGACAGCCCAGCCCAGATTTACTGGCTATGAAACCAGAATCCAGCAGTGCGGAGCAGCATGGCAAGTGATCGCAGGTCAGTATGTAGTGTTAATGAGCCATGTTCCCTTTTAGTTCCTCAGGTAAGATCACATGGACACTTATAAAAGAGAATAAGCATATTTCAGGTTTGTTCATTGTTTTCTTGCCTGAGTGTCAAGAGCCGTCTTATACTGCTTGATTCTCTCCTGTGTCTGCTGGAGCTGCTGAGCTGTCTGCAAAGCGATACTAAAACACACACACACACAAGAGATTAGTCTTGTTATGTAAATATGAGTATGTAAAAAAACTGGAGGAGTTGCATTTCTACTGACTCACGCCTGGACCAGCTGAACCTGATCTAGTTGCTCCGTGAGACAACGCTTCTGCTGGTCTCGAGCCTTCTGCTGACGCCGTCCATCTATCTGGCCCTGAAGCTCACTCATGTAACGACGCTGCTTCATTGTCCTGCTAGGAGTAAGGGGCCGAGCCGGGAAGATGAATGATGTCTAAACACAAAAAATCTCAATCTTACAAGTCACTAAATTGCAAAGTAACCTTTGTGATGTCCAGGTTCTACTCACAGGGTAGAGACTGCCGTAAGACTTGTCCTTCCTCTCTGGTATTTGCAGATTGAACGCACCAACTTGCTTCGCATGCTCACGGTGCTCGTTCAGCTTTGCCTGGCAGATAGACACACATAATAAACCTCTGTCATCACACTGAGAACATGAAATGTTATGGACACTAAAGCAATAAGTGAATTTTCCTCAGAGGTCTTTGGCTCCATAACCCATCGTTAGGTAATTCATGATCTGCTCAAGTGCCGAAACATTTTCATATTGACGATAACAACAAACAAGGCAATAAAAGATTTTTAATGTCTATAATTATTCTCCGACACTTCTTTTCCAACGCAGTCTGCGAATGCCTTTCTTGTCAACACTGTCAACATTGTTTGCATGGACTTTTGTGCCCTGATCCTATTTTCTTCAGGTTAATATTTCACTTGTTCATTACCAGCATGCATTCCACCATGTACTGCTTGTTTTTCTGTTGTTCTCTGAGCAGCAGCAGTTTCTCCTGAGTTCTCTCAGCTGCTGCTCCCTCAGGTACACTGGAACAGTTCTTCGGGCTCATGTTTTATAAAACATGAGCATCTGGAAATTTCAAGACGTTCACACTCACCTGTCCGGCAGGGTTGTGGTCACAGCAGCTAACATGAACCAGCTCTGCTGGTGAGTCGGACGTGTTGTTCCTGGGAATGGAAACTACTTCTTTGCACCTGTATACAACATATAAATGAGAATGACAATGTGGTATGCATGAGAGTGCGCCTGTGTTGTATTAAGTTGTTATTGATGTGATTCCCTAATAAACTTGAATTGAGTCAGAATACTTTTTATAGATTTCCTACAAAGAAAATCATGTTAAATATATTCATGTTCTGCTTCTTGATGTCATGCAAGTGCAAGTGATACACATCTTAAACTAAAATACATAATGACATTAATCTTGTAATTATTTTGGGGGGAAAAAACGTAGAGGATTTAAATAATAAATATCCATTGACTGTATACACTGAAGTTAAGTGTTTCTGGGTATATTATAACAGAATTAAGAAAACTAAATCTGTGTTCTGCCATGGACGTTGTAGTAACAAGCTCCTTTATACAAATGTTCATATTGACAAGTATGTGTGTTGGTGGATGCAGAGGAAGTTTTGCATCATTGATGGAGCAGGAAGGTGATTCCCGCTGTCGGGGAACTTCTGTAGAGATACACAACACCCTGAGTGGGTTCACTGTTCTCATCAGATCTTCTTCCCTTTCATCACAGTAAACTTCATTATCGTTATAATTAATATATATATAACAATAAAATATAATTGATTAAATAACATTTGTAATGGACTCCTGTTCAGGATTAACCTAATAATGTCAATAGGAATTATTTTACTGAATACATTTGAAGAAATGTAACATGAAATCCAGCTTTAAAAGTATTTTAATCCACACATTCTTCAGATTTGAACTGGCTTTAAAACACTCCTGAAATAGGTGAAACGAAACCTTCAATGGATTCCAGGTCAGAATGAGCCTGACTGTGTCAATGTTGACTCTCATGCGATTCTACTGAAAAGTATTTGAGAAATTTAAAGGGAAAATCAGCTCAAATCACATTGGGTTTCTCAGAAGCTGAACTGTGCTTGGAGCTGGACATGGTAGTAGTGGAATTTTCCTTGCTCTAAGCCCTCCAACAGACATTGCCAATATCATAAATATGAATGTCAGTAACAAGCCAAGGACAGGATAACGAGGGTCACACAGAAAAAAACAAATATAAATAGATTTGCTTCGGAATTTCAAATATTTGGATTCGATTCAATTCTTATTTTTTCATTAAAACTATGTGATTCGTCGGCTTTGTGCACGGACTCTCTCACCTCGTGCATTCCTCTTGACTGGAGCTGGCGACACGGAGCAGCCCTCTTTGTTGTTGGGCTGAGGAGAGCAGACATTGGGCAAGGGGATGTGTTTGGCAGCTTGTGTCCTCTGAAACCTGGACAGTGCCCCAGACATTATAGAAGCACTGCTCCCAGGTCTCGGAAGGGGCAAATTGACCAATTACAATAACATGAATAAAATGCATAAAGTTTATCCACCAAACACATACGCTAAATATTTATTAACTCACGTTATTGAAGGTTAAAACTGAGCAACCACTTCCATCCATGGCATTAATAAAGTCTCTGTTGAACATCCCCACCTTTGAAACCTATTCGATGGGATTGGATTAGATAGAAGGCCAGCGGCAATAACCCACAATGTGAAACATAATATATGAAATGTGAGCATCTGAGAAAACCTTGTTGTTCTTCAAAGACAACTCCAACTCCCTGGATGGTGAGGGATATGTTTTGTTCAGAAGCCAAAGCTCTGACGAGGAGTTGAAGAGTTTCTCTAACGCAGCCCTCTACTGTCTCTCGACTGAACTTTCTTGTGACACGGCCGTGAAGTTCGGTTGCACTACAGGTAAGTGTGTTGCTGTCAGGGACACACACACACAAACACACAACAAACTTTGTATTGTTCTTTTGTTAATAGCCGGGCTGTAACAGTCTGAAAAAAAGAAAGAAAACCAAACTCTTTCTAACAGAAGTGAAGTTCAACAACCCCTTGTACTCTCATGTGGATACTGTGTTAAAAAAACTATGGTCAACTTTGAGCCAATTCTTCTTACTGTATTAACTCAGTGCAGCTATCCAACATATCTGGGTTTCCCCCTTTTGACTTCATTTTTTCTGAATCCACTGAGTCTCTCGAGTTTAATGTGGAATAATTCGTCAGAAGCCTTCAACTCTAGTTTCAAGGTTTTATGAAAAAAAAGAAAAGCTACATGTTATTATCATTTCCACTAAATAAAACCGCTCCAACTGAAAACCAGTGGCCTTGATATCATCTTATTATGGCTGATTGATTCTTTAAAATATTTGTCTGGCCATGTTGGTCTCACCTGCGGCCAGCGGCCTAATCCAGGAGAATGGGCAAGTTTTCACTGGATCACTTTGAACGTGTTCCCAATGCCCAACTTCTGCTGAGAGAAGGTGAAGGTCCCCAATCCTGATAGGTGGACCCCCTAAGGATCAATCCATCAGTGTGACGGATAGATAGATAGATAGATAGATAGATAGATAGATAGATAGATAGATAGATAGATAGATAGATAGATAGATAGATAGATAGATAGATAGATAGAGGTACACTCCCTGGAACCGCCCTTCCAGAGGGAAACTACAGAGCATCGGCTTCCATTAGCAACGCATCCCCGCGGGGGCCGCGCCCGGCCGCGGCACGAGGCGCGTCTCCGAACACACTCATTAAGATTAAGTCAAAGCCACAACTTGCGTAGTCATAGTTCTTACAACAAACATGTCTAGCAGGAGCCAGGGGATTATATTATGTATACGTAGATTATATATACTGTATATATATTTATAAAGGTAGAGACAAACATCTTATTGATAAGATTGGTGACACTGTTCAGGTAATAAAGACATAAACCATGTAGACTATCTCCCACAGTCATATAAGTACGATACGTTTAATTGGGTCAGATCACTGACTACTTGGTGACACCACTTCTTTCAGTTTCATTTGTGAAAGGCATGTTTAGAGAAGATCTATATTGAGCTCGTTTCTGAGAAGAGGCTGTTTCACGGCTGGATCCTCGATGCGAGCGGCTGTCATGATGGAAGCGAAACTCCATCTGTCCCTTCTGATAATGCTTCTTACGTTATTGACAGGTAAGAGAAGGAGAACTGACGTTGTTTAATTACGAATCGGCAATAACAGGTTGAATTTAATGTAAAACTGTCGGCTAGTATTAAGTATTAAAGTAATCTACTTTTATTACGTTTAATAATATCAACGATGATGATGATAAATAATATAATTTTTAGGATAATGTTTTGACCTAACTAATTCAATATACTTTAATATATAATTTCCAATTTTTGACAGTATTTCATGTGTATGTGTTTCTGGCAAACACGTCAAAGACACAATTATCTTATTGGATGGTTTTAATTAAATAACTGTTTGAAGTAAGCCAGAACAAAAAAGCCAAAAAATTATTAAAATGTAATGAACTTAGTTTGGTTTGTTTTCAGCCTCATGACTAATCTTAAGACTCATCAGATTTAACTTGTGACCTTTTTTACTGTGAAATGAGTAATTCTGAAACCTAATTTTCCAGGTGCTTTTGTAATCAACGCTGTATTATACACGTACTTTAAAAGGATTCCTCGGAATTCAAGCAGCATATTCATGGTGTTGAGGTATTGATCTTATAAACAGACGTCATTTTATGTATGTAAATTCGTAATCTTCAAAGTAGATTATAATTTTAGGAAACAATTAAGTCAACAACTGGCTTGATTCCATGCCACTTCGTGACATCACAAAACGATGTCTATTGTTCTTGTTTTTTAATTTAGACATACCTTGTGTCAGAAATGACATACCATGCGTTCAATGCTTCACACAACATTAACAGTTACACTTTTGGATTTCACTTTAGTTTTTCTCTCCTGTTAGAGCTGTGAAGTTTAAATAGTGTGGAAACGCTCAGACATCAACAGAATAATATACACTAGCATCAGGTAATTACCACCTGTGGCAGCAGAGGTCGCTGTTGCCACTGCAAAAGCAAAATTAAAAATGCTACTTTAAGAAAATCACCTCAGTTTAAAGAGCTATGTTGCTCTGTTGCATTTCACATATTGTCACTATAAGTATTCCGGGGCCAAGTCATTGAAATATTCCTCTGACAAAACCTGTAATAGCAATAAATAATCTCAAGGTTCTAACTGGGTTTACTCAGGGTCAACATTCCTGAAATAAAACATGTCACTCACCAAAATATCCACATGAATATGAGACACACTCATATGAATATGAGACACACTTTTGCTTCCGCAAAAGTTACCGCAATTGACTTAATATTCCTAAAAATGCTCAATATAAACCATGAAAAGGGGATGTGGTCACATGACATCACCCACCCTTGGACCTGTTTGGACATGTCCTTGAGCTTGGACAACACTGCACAGTGTATAACTGTAGATGAAGATATTACAGCTGGTCGACTTGCTAGTTTAAATAGCTTCTTATACATCCTTAACTGAAGAAAATTATCTACTGCTTCACAGCAGTAGTTTGTCCTTTAATAGATGTTTGTCCGAGTACAAATCAACAAGCCACTTTTACCTTTTAATTTCGAGTCTTTCTGACCAAATACTATTTGCCAATACTTCCCACGCCCAAGAACCTAAACCAATGGTTTGGAGAAGATCCTTCTTGTGCACTCTGTCAAACCCCTGCAACACTGAGTCACATCCTCACCGGCTGCAAAACCAGTTTGTCCCAAGGCCGCTACACCTGGAGACACAACCAGGTCCTAAGACAACTGGCGATCACCCTGGAACAAAGGAGAACTACCAACAATGTCCTCCCTCCCCGAATGCCTTGACGCTCAAACACCACCCCGTTCGTAAGAGCAGGACAACTCCCAGCAAAACCACCTGCAAGAGTGGAGGCAACCCTTCTGAACTCAGCCCGGGACTGGAGGATGCACGTTGACCTAGACCAGAAACTCATCTTTCCGCCTGAGATCATTACAACTAGCCTCAGGCCGGACCTGGTCTTGTGGTCAACCTCCCAGAAGGCTGTGTTCATTGTGGAACTAACTGTACCATGGGAGGCAGCAGCTGGTGAAGCATATGAGCGAAACGTCTGAAGTATGCGGACATAGCAGCTGAGGCAGAGCAACGCGGCTGGCGTGCCCGGGTGCTTCCGGTTGAGGTCGGGTGTAGAGGCTTCGTTGCCATGTCCACAACCAAGCTATATTAAAAAAATATTCTGACTCTCATCCACAGGAGTGTTTCCCCACACACTCCAGGAGATTTATGTTAAGGCTGGTGAGATGGTGGTGCTCCAGTGCCCTGTATACAAAGAGTATAATCATGGTGATGGCAAAGTCACATGGACCAGTGACACCACCCAGGAGATGGATCTGACTAACATGTCATCAGATGAGCAGAGGCAGATTGGTGTGCTGATTCATGAGAGGAGGCTGGTCATCCTCAGAGCGTCTGTAGACCATCAGGGGAATTACTCATGTTCAATGAGGTAATTGAAATAAATAGCAAGGGTGCACTTCATTTCTTTGCTATTGTGTTTGGATGTCTTTCTGGATGAAAAGCAATTTGGCACCAACCAATTCATCACTAATGAATGACATCATTATGCATTCAATCAATAGGCATTATGTTTGTCTGTCCATAGTTAATAGTTAAATATTCAAACTTTTCCTTTGATAGGAACGCCAGCCGACAGTCGTGGTTCAGTGTGACTGTATACACAACACTGCCCAGAGAGTTGGAAGAGAGGACCCAGTACCTGACCACATGTTTCGCACAAGAGTCCTGCAGATTGAATTGCCCAGATGTCAACATCCCCGCCATTAACAGCTTTAATATTACCAGCAACGGCACAATATGGCACAAGGTATTTACACACAGCAGACGTTCGAGTGGGAGAAATATTTGAATGCTTTTCTACATTTGTTAATGAAACCATTGTTTTCCATTCATTTCAACATACTTTTCCGTCGTGTAGGAAGGTGAATCCTCGCTTGTTGATCCCTACTTCTCCAGTGTGGAAGAGGAAGACCACGGTGTCTACACCTGCACCCGGTCCTACCTGTATCATGGTCAAATACATAACAGGAGCTTCACAGTATTGCTGGAGGTCCAACCAAAGAGTGAAGGTAAGAAGGAAATGTTGAACGTTGCTAACAATAAGTAACAGTAAATCAGGATTAAGATGTAAATTATATTCCTTTTCTTGTTTCACAGACACATTTGGGAAAGCAGAGATCCTTTCACCAAGTGACAATGAAGTATTTCTTGCAGTATTAGGTGAGCTTTTGTGAAATTCTGTGGATACATGCATTTGTTAAAAGTGAAACATAACTACTATTGAAACGTATGTCATCTGCTGTTCAGGCTCAAGGATAGTGGTGGATTGTAAGGCTGTGATGGATTCACCCTTCGATAACGTGTTCTGGTTAAAGGGGAACTCATTCGTGGAAACAAATACCAGCTTCCCAGTTTTCTACGGTTACACACGGTAAAGACTTCACCATGATGCACCTGTTATCACATCTTACATGTGCACACATTCGTATCAGAGCTAATAGTTGTCCCTCTGGATCCTCCTTTGTCTTGTCTTCCTCTTCCAGGGAAAATGAGAATGAAGCGATAAAGATGACGGCGTCTCTAGTTTTTAAAACGTGTCAGAGGAGGATCTATCACAAAGTTACACCTGTAAGCTGGAGTCGGTCTCTCAAACCTCAAGCTTTGTCACCATCGTCCTGGTCCAGAAAGGTATTTAAGATTGATAGCTTTACCTTATCTATAGTGTGTCAGTGTTTCTGATGCAGCTTTTTCATCTATCATCAACAAACTTTGGTATCACTTAATGTTTGGTTATGACTTCTACTACTGTCAGTCAACACTAACGTTCTGTTATTTCTACTTGTCCTGACAGTTCATCCGTCCTCCGTCTCCCTGGGTTTCAGTGTTTTGGGCGTGGTCGCAGTGATTGCTGTAGCTGTAGTCGTTTATGTGAAGTTCAAAACTGACATCACTCTTCTGCTTCGAAAAGCTCCGGGTTGCAATTATAGAACCTCAGGTGGGAATCATTTTTTGGGTTTTAAAAGACTTTGGGATTTTCCAGAATTTCATTTGGGCCAATTGTCTTTTTATAAGATGCTGAAGCTTGTAAAGACAGCTTGACTGTGAAGTGCTCGTCGGTAAACAGCGTAGCTGTAATTTACACTCACGCCCTCCACAAAGAGTGTAACAGCTGTGACTGAAGCTGTTGTTTTCTGTCTTTCTTAGATGGAAAGAGTTATGATGCCTTTTTGATCTGCTATAAGAGCGATACAGACCCAGGATTAAATGAAGCAGACAGAAAATGTCTGCAGAATGTCTTGGAGCAGAGGTTTGGTTACAACCTCTGCCTCTATGATCAAGATGTTCTTCCAGGGAAAGGTATGTTGTACACTCCTAATATATATTGTAGTAAATGGACATCATTATTATTTACTCCATGTGTATCTTCAAGACATGGTGAATATTTGGACTATTGGTTCGTTGCAGCTGAAGCGGAGGCCGTGTTGGACTGCATCGAGCAGAGCCGGATGGTGGTTCTGGTCCCCACCTGTCTGGATCCTGGTCTGGGGTCTGGCCTGCTCAGTTCCGTCTATGCTGTCCTCGAGGAAGAGCAGATTAGCTTCACTTTCATCAAAACTCAGACAAAAGACGTGAGATCAGGTTCACTACCAGAAGAGTCATGGCTTCTTGGAGGGGCTGGACACTGTGTCACCTGGGAGGGATTAAGCTCCAGGCCGGTCTCCTCCTCCTTCTGGAAGCAGCTCCGCGATCACCTGCCAGCCCCGCGAAGTGCACCCAAAACCACCTGGTGTGCCTGAAACAGACTGAGAACTGTTAAATATATTTTAGCATATAAGTTAATACTTTAGTCAGAAAATAATTACTTACACACTACACGAGGATCATCAACAGCTTTGATACTATTAATAATATTCAATGTAACCCTTCACTTCAATGATTTCCCTTCACACTCACATGCATTTGGTGGAACACTTCTAATCGAGCTAGTCATGTGTGGGAGCTCAGAATATTTATAAGCAGCAGATGATAACATCTCAGCTACTGACAGGAAGAGGCTGAGCAGACTGGTGAAGAAGGCCAGCTCTGTCCTGGGCTGCCCTCTTGACCCTGTGGAGGTGGTGGGAGACAGGAGGATGATTGCCAAGCTGTCATCTCTGTTGGACAACACGTCCCACCCCCTACAGGAGACTCTAACATCTCTGGGCAGCTCGTTCAGCGACAGGCTGATTCACCCGCGGTGTCTCACGGAGAGATACCGCAGGTCTTTCCTCCCTGCAGCAGTCAGACTCTATAATCAACACTGTTCCCAGTGAACACTGAAGGACTCACTGTCTTCACTTCAATACTGTGTTGTGCTGTACAATGTGCAATAACTTACATACAATAACTTATGTGCAATTCTGCAAAACGTACTTACTTATTAATTTGTTTACTAATCTAATCTAATCTCATAGTTAATGAGTGTAGCACACGAGGTAATAGTAATCAGATATAAGTATCCAGATATTTGACAGTAACTCATCCTGTATAATAAGATGATGTAAATAAAGTGATCATGAATGTAATAAAACAAGTGAATAATGTCAATCGTGTCTTTTTAAGTAAAGCCAAAACAGCGACGAATATAGTACATTAATAGAGGCTTAAAACATGCTCATTAATACACATAACTATGACATACATAGTAAACAGAAAAACTTAAATGCTGAGATGGGGACTTAAAGGTCTAATGCGGTTGCCAAATAAACAAGCAAGCTTTTCAGATGTTACCATCCAAACCATATTTTACACTTCAAGCCAACAGGGGGCAGCATATCACCAGAAAGTTGAGGTGCCCACCTCATCGTTCCATTTCTACTGCTGGCTGCTGGGTGAGGAGCTCTGCAGAGAGACCATGGGCAGCCCTGATGTACAGCTGCAGCTCCTTCATACTACAGTGGCTCACTGTTACCTCTTATTGTATGATGTGGTATTAGGGGACAGTTTGGTGCTAGTTCGGGTGCGAGGTCGTTGACCCGCGTACATACTTCTGCTTTATGTGTCAGTGATGCAAAATATGAATTACTGGAGCTCTCTCACTTCTTTGGTAAAAACATGTTCAAAATGCAGTGTTCAGGCATTGTTCCCATGTCTCAGGATTCAAAGAAAAGCTAAACAGATGCATCAAGTTGTTGGAAACACAGTAATGCTCAACATCTTCCAGGCATGTCAGACATGTTTGCACATTAACTATTGACAAAGAAGTGCAGCATGCCGACAGCATGATGACACTGTCTACCAGCTGACTTTGATGTTTTTCTGCCTCCTTGTGTCCAAATTAAATCAGTGCAGCTTCAATAAATCGCTTTTCTTATGAAGAAAGAAAGAGTATCGTCTATTGCCTCCAATGATCCTTTTACTTTCACCAATGTGGAAAGAGATCTCAGTTTTCAGTCTTCTCCGTGACACTACAAACGGTTTGCAGATTATTAAAACTAAGATCCTCCAACCAGAATTGGCAATGTGACATATTTTTTCGTGTGTGTTGAGAAATAGGAAGGAAAAGAATGAGAGTGTGGAGGGTAGAGCATGTGGGCCAATTCATTCACAAAGCTGTCCATGTCCTCCGAAGTAGTAATATTATTATATAAATGTCTCGTTTGTAAAATAAATTAGCTCAAACTGTAGGTGTATGAGCCACCATGCTGTTCTTAAAGGGAAATTCCATAGATGGTAGACATAAAAGTCATGTTATCATTACAGTTATGTCTTCTGTCAGTAAAAAGAAACTAAATCCCTTTTGTTAATGTGTCCGAACGAAGGTTTATATACAAATTACTTTTAGATTCAAACACCACCTCATTTCTTTCTCTTATTTTAAAAAGTACTCTTCATCCCATTCATCATTTGAAATGATCTGTGTTGATCATTGCGGTTCAGCCAGGTGACTGGTGTGTTTTAAACCCAACATAAGTCCAGGATTGTCATGTGGACCAATGCATACATTCATTTGGTCTATGACGAAGGTCAATCTGCTCTGCAAGACGAGCACCTCATAGTTTTAATAAAACCTTATCAGTGCATCCTAATTCGTCCTAAAAGACAATATCAGAAATAATAAATAAGATGATAATACTACTACTACAACTACTACTACTACTACTACTACTACTACTACTACTACTAATAATAATAATAATAATGACAATAATAATTACAATAATATATTA